>NQWY01024845.1:0-14209 GCA_019425655.1 Rhizophagus prolifer
ATTCACTTGTATTTGCTTGTTTTTCTTGTGTTCAGTGTGTTCGTTGTGTTCGGTGAGTGTTCGGTGTGTGTTCGGTGTAAAATTTCAAATTTTTCAAATTTTTCTGTTTCTGAAAATGATAAAAATGGGTTTATAGTAAAATTATACATGCATGCTTCAGGTTCGCAAAATTTTTTATGAGTGTTCAGAGTGTTCGGTGTGTTCGGAGTGTTCGTTTTGCAAAAATGATCAAAATTAAAATGCCAATATTTCTGAAAACGGCAATAAAAAATGATTTACATTGTAAAGCATATATCTTCACGATTTGAAGATAGGTTTTGGTTGCGGATTTGGTTTAATAAAAAATCTCGCGCTCCCCAATATTGATATTCTAAGCATAGCTGTGCAGTCTAATGTTAATATACAAAAATTAAAATTAAAAATTATCAGTTTTACATACATTTTCAATTTTCACAATGCTGTCTAGAACACAGCCTTCGAACTTCTTTGGTATCATGTTTATCCGATTTTGAGCTTTTTGTTTCAATTCGGCCCAATCACTTCCGAACCAGGTGTTCATGCCATCTTGAAATTCGGAAGACAAGTCAACGATAGAGGACAATCCTAGCCTATATTTAAAGAAATAAATCAGTGGTTTTGCTCTATTGTAAGTGCAATAATCAATCAAAAACATGATATCACACCTAATAACACTGGCTTGATAAGCATTCAATCTCTTCGAATTTTTACAACTTTCAAACATATTTGATGCTTTTTCTGAAAGGATGTCTTTGACGGGTTTTCCATTCGATAATTTCCATTGTGATTCAATGAGTTGATCTGCCTCATCAAGGGATTCAGGGGTATTATTGCTCATCTCAATTTCAGAACCTTCATCATCAGAATATTCTTCGCTGTCAGAAGTTTCTTTCTGTTCTTCGTCATCTTCATAATCACTCACAACGGTCTCCACCAAATTTGGTTGAATATCTTCACGCATCCGTTTAAGATGAGGCGACGTAGGTTAGGTGACTAAAGCGTAGAAGGTATTATAATGAGATAATTAACATACTATCTGTGATTTTAATAGATGTTGTAAGTAAATGAAAGATATTTTTACTAAATATTTATTCTCACTTTCAAATTTCTTCTACAAGGGAGACATAAATAAGCCAACCAATTTCTCCAATTAACATATTAAGTCAGAATGCACCATACCATCTTTTCCTCTACGTTTGTGAGTGCTGTATCAACAACACCAACAGATCTATGGATAATCTTGCAAGCCGCCTCCGCCTATTATTAAAAACGGTTTAGGTAAAGGATAGTTATTAATGTAATAATTGATAAGCAACAAACCTCAGCAGAATCGATTGACTTACCATTTTCAATCTGTTGCCAAAATTCGCTAACGTCTTCATATCTTGTTCGATGCCCCTTAAATAGAAATAAATATTTAGTGAATGTTCTATTAATGACTGTCAATACAAACTAGGCAGGGAATGGCGGATCACAACGGATTCACCATAAAGCAGGTTGATCCCCCTGCCGTAGTTGTGTGAGTATGTACCCTTCCACAGGACTCAAGTGAAAGGCCCTGCCTCTACAAGAAAGGTTAATAAAACTAAGTTTGTGGTGCATGACGGGTTCACCGTAAAGCAGGTTGATCCCCCTGCCGTAGTCATGAAAGTATGTGCCCCTCCTCGGGACTTCAACAGAGCCTCCACATCCACCTGTTAACTACAACTACAGTAACTAATAAGAAAAAAAGGAATACCTCAAAACTAGACAACAATCGTGTAGACCTCTTCTGATTTATTATTTATAAGTAAAGTTAAGCAGCGCTTGAGCTCATCGGCCTCTCGTCGAAAAGAACGCGTAAAGTCGGTTTTCTTCTGACGGTGCTTGTAGTATTCTAGGAATCGATACTGACTCGTTCAAAATAGTCCATTGACATCCTGAAGAATACACGTTTTATGATCCACACACAGTGACACAACATCACAATCACATGATATAAATCAAATATGATGGTAAATAGATGTTGCATATAACAAAAAAAAAATCTCGATATATTAAGAAGCTCACTGCTTTCTCCAGTAAATGGCATCTCGGCTCATATTTTCTAACGTATTGAGACGTCAGGCTAGCCGCGAGCTGGCAAGAAAGGTATCAGTATATCTAAGGAATTCGAATTCTATTTAGAAATTTAAGTTAAAGCTAAAGTATTATGTACAAAAAAAAATTTATCATTTTCGAATTACTATGTTAATTTTGTGATATCATTTTTAAATTATAGTTTACCCGCCCATTTGCCTCCGAAACCTCTTTCCCTAAACCAAAAACACGTTCTACAGTTCTTTCAAATGGGTTGACAGTTGCAACTGAAACTAATGAATTTGCACAAACGGCAACTGTTGGTGTATGGATTGATGCTGGTAGTAGAGCTGAAAATGCAAAGAATAATGGAGCTGCTCATTTCTTGGAACATATGGCATTTAAGGTAGAAATTTTATAAATAAAGCGATAAGATTATTTCATTGATTTATTAAAATGAATTTTTTTAAGGGAACGAAATCTCGTAGTCAACATCAATTGGAACTTTTTATTGAAAATATTGGTGCACATTTGAATGCTTATACATCTCGTGAACAAACAGTATATTATGCTAAAACTTTCAAGGATGATGCTAAAATAGCTGTTGAAGTTTTATCTGATATTTTACAAAATTCTAAATTGGATTCACATGCTATTGAACGCGAACGTGATGTTATTTTAAGGGAACAGGAAGAAGTAGATAAATTACTTGATGAAGTGGTTTTTGATCATTTACATGCTACTGCATTCCAAGGTTAGAATTAAGTTAATTCTTTTATTTTACAGAATCATGTTTATTTAAAAAACGGTATATTACATAGGTCATTCATTGGGTCGTACTATTCTTGGGCCAAGAGAAAATATTCTTTCTCTTAAACGTGATGATCTTATAGATTATATTAATAAGAATTATACAGCAGATCGTATGGTATTGGTAGGAACTGGCGGTATTCAACATGATAAACTTGTAGATTTAGCCGAAAAACATTTTTCTTCTTTACCAGTTACACCAAACTCTTTATTACCTCGTAGTTCTCATGGTGAAAAGCCAATTTTTACAGGATCAGAAGTCAGAGTAAGGAATGATGAATTACCTCAGGCTCACATAGCTCTTGCAGTTGAAAGTGTTGGATGGACCTCACAAGATTATTATCCTATGTTAGTTGCTCAAGCTGTAATTGGAACTTGGGATAGATCTCTCGGTTCTGCTGCACATTCATCATCTCGTCTTTCTCAAATTATTCATGAACATCATCTTGCAAATTCTTTCCAAGCTTTTAATACAAGTTATAGTGATACTGGATTATTTGGTGTCTATCTTATATCAGAAAATAAGGAACAATTAGACGACTTGGTACATTTTACTTGTAAAGAGCTTTGGAGGTAAGTCTTCTTAATTTATTTATTATTTTCTCTAATGTTAAAAGTTTGTGATCACTATAATTATTATTTTTAAGGTTACACACATCAGTTACAGAGGCTGAAGTCGAACGAGCTAAACAACAACTTAAAGCTTCTCTTTTGTTAAATCTGGATGGTACAACGGCGGTTGCTGAAGATATTGGACGTCAGTTAATAACAACAGGAAAAAGACAGAGTCCTCAAGATGTAGAAGCTATTATTTCTAAAGTCACTGCTGACGATGTACGTAGAGTAGCTGGAGAATATTTGTGGGATCAGGACGTTGCTGTAGTTGGAGTTGGTCCAGGTATATACAATATTATTTTATATCTGATTGTTTTAATTAAATATAATTTTTTTAAAATTCAACTTTGATTATCATAGTTGAGGCACTTCCAGATTACAACAGAGTTCGTGGAAACATGGCTACCAACAGATTTTAAATATTGAAAAAAATACGAGATCATCAATCATTAAAACAAAAATGACAAATTTTTTTAAAGTTACAAAAACATATATCCATATTATTTATTTTGCTAATCATAATAAAATTCGAGTGATGTTCAGATTTGCTAAACGGATTATAAATACTACGGATTATACATACTATTTTGATGTATAAATGTGCCACATCCTAATTTTCAGACAGTAAGATTAGAACATAATATTTGGCGCAACGATAATTTATTCAAACTATGAAGTATAATAAATACGTTATATACTATATTTGCAATTATATGGTCATATGACCAAATAAGAAATTATGATTATTTCAATGCCATTAAAGAACCAATAAACGTAAGGATCTAAAGAAATAGTGTTAATCATATTTGAAATGAAAATCAAATGTAAAAAAAAACTAGAAAACTTTATTACCAGTCGAGGTCTAACTTCAACAATATCTTCTGGTAGTAAAAATATGGTAGCTCCTATCTTCCTAGCAATAGAAATTGCGTATCTAGCATTAAGTGTAGCATCATCATCTGTAACATTTTAATGATATTTTAAAAGTTAATCGACACAAGACATAAATTGATGAATTACCAGAAACTCCTCTCGTTACTAAGGTATAATCTACAATTCCCGGCTTAATACTGTTCAACAAGTCAATCAAGAATATACCATTTCTTAATGATGGATCCTTAAAACTATTTATTTTTGAGGATTTACCACCACGAGAAACAGTATCATTGGCCCACTTGATTAAATCATTATCAGTAATATCTCGGCCGCCCTTGGATAAACTTGTTAAAGTCTGAATAATGTTCATACGCATCATCTGCCAGACAAGACCAAGAATTAAAGTTTTCGTTCCGTCACAAATATCGGCTCCTTGAATATTAACAAGTGTAAACCGTAGATCTTTACCGATTGCAATTGCATAATTTGTGTTTTCCACTTGCTTAAATCTTGATAAATTTGATGATTTATTAACTTTTTTCCAATTAACTATGTTGGGAACAACTTTATCGAATGCTTGAAGAAGAATTAACCCATCCTAAAATAAAAAAAATTTATAAATATTTAATAATCTAGTATATAAGACAATCAAGAATTTTCAGATAAGAACCTTCACATCTTCATATAGATTATTTACTGCCGGGGTAACATCCAAACTATTAAGCCAGAGTGCAAATACTATAATGAAATCGACGGTGAGTTATAATACTAAGAAATATTGATTGCTAAAATACGAATTTTTTCTACCTCTTGCTTCTCTGTCGTCACTGTCATCAAATTCTTCAAGTTCTGCCTTTTCTTCTTCATCAAGCGGGTCTAAGCAAGGATGAGTATTAAATAAATGTGCAACAAAGGCCAAATTTAATTTTGGATTTCCAGCAACAAGAGCTTTTGGAGTCAAGTATTTCCTGCATCCTAATTTTTCGGCATTTTGTAGAACCTGTTAAGATTGAAATCAGTAAAGATGAAAATTGTTGTGTACATACTATACTTAAACTTACTTTTTCAGCACGTTCTAGAAGATCGGGCACATTTAATGGATCACGTGAACAAATTTCAGGTTTAAGTTGATTTAAAAGAACTGTATAATTTTCACCATCTTTGACATCTTTGCTAAAGTTCGTAACTCTATATATAATAATTTTAAAATTAAATTAATAAGAAAAAAAGGAAAAGCTACTTAAAGAAAGAAAGTTTAAAAAATATATATATATAATAAGGATTACCTTCGATCCCATTTAGCAGCTTTCAAATGATAATTGAACCATCTTAACAAAATCTGATCCGGAGGTAATTTTAAAAATTGTTCAAGAGTTTCGTCATCTTCTAGAAGACGATACAACTCTGGGTGAAGTTTTATATCTATTTTGTTCAATAATCCAATTTTGATAATCTGCCAGATAAGCCCCAAAATTAAATGTTCTCTGCCTTCAATTAAGTCAGCTGATCCGATATTTACAACATTACAGCCAATTCCCTTTGCAGAAAAAATTACTAGATTATTATTTTCTGTCATCTTGAACTTATTGACTTTCTTTCCTTTTCCAGGTACATTCAACACTCGTTCATCAATTGTGTCCGGTACAGAGTCATTGATAAGTTTTGCAAGAATTAATCCGTCTTATTAATAAATATTTAACGGAACTTGCATTAAAATCATACATGTATTATTCGTTTTTACAAAATCACTGACAAGTTATATTTACCTTTACATTCGTCGAATAATTGCATAGTATTTGTATCGATTGGGATTTTATCGCTAACATCAGGGTCACCAGCTAATGCCTGATTGATATGTCTTGTAAATTCGGTTCTTTCATCCTCGTTAATAGTGTGAGAAACATTCTGACTAGTACCATGAACGGTAATTTTATGTTTGTTGACCGCAAATGCACTTTTGTTACGGCCTTCCCTGAGTTTTACAACAAGCTGATTATGAATAATTAAATTGATCGAGTATAAAAAAATTATTATAAACGGAAATTAAAACAAAACTTAACTAATATTTTAAATTTATATTTACCTCAATGAATTCGTCAAGCTCGACATTACCAGTTGAGCTCAAGTTAATTTCTTTTAACGTGGCCCGAATTTCATCGTATGAATTGCTCTCCCCCATTTCTTGTAGAGCCTTAACAACTTCTTTTTGTTCGAGAGCACCGTTGCCATCAAGATCAATTTTGCTATATAGACGCGACAGAGGTTAGTATTAAGACACGTAAATTACACTTGCTTTCTACTCGATTCGTGCAAAAACAAAAGAAAAGCATACTTGAATTGTGCAACGAGATCGAAAATTTCTTGTTGCGATACTTGAGGAAATTTTTTTGCTAATTGAATTGCATTCATTGTGTTGAAACCTCAGAAAACTTCAAATTATAAAAAAAAAAATGTTATACGAATATTAATGATGATGTATTTATGATGATTTAGATGATTTATATATTTAAATTTGCCAAGTAAAAAATTCGGCTTGGCCCAAGAATTTGGCGAGCTCGGCAGGAATATACATAGCCGCTTGGCAACTGAATTCCACAGTTACACAACTGATTTTAACTAAAAACCGAAAAAATTATTCGGAACACCTTAAGAATGAACAATGTCTTCTATAAAGCCCAAAATTAATGATAAAAAATGCAAAATCGAAAAAAAGGTATCTTCTATACCCACAGAAAATGAAAACAATGAAAAATTAATTGTGAATAAAAATAATAAGAATAAAAAAGTTATAGAAAATAGTAAAAGTGAAATTGATGATATCTTCGCGTCTGCGAAGAGTAAAAATGTGTCTAAAGATCCTGAATTACAAGAATTGACATACTCAACAGTAGCTTCCACAATAAAACAAAAAGTAGAAGAATTTGTTTTTAAAATTCCTGCTATTCCTGATAAATCACAAGCTACAAAACGAAAGTTAAAACTGAACGACGATAACGGATTTAGCGATACTCGAGGGACCAAAAACCGTATACTATCTCATCTAGGAAAAACTACGGAAGATGGATTGCCGATATTTGAAATTAAAGAATTGAATATCGGTAACGGAGAAGGTAATTTCAGTCGAACTTGTCTTAATTGAACAATGATTAAATGATCTCTCCTTGTCTTTTTTAAGATACACCGCTATGTCCATTTGATTGTGATTGTTGTGAGTGTTCATTTCAAAAATACTTTCATTTTATATATTATAAATGATACTTATTTACTATTAAAAGGTTTCTAATTTCACCGGTTGTGATTATCACGGGAAGTGACAATGGTGAACGTTACCGGCTCATCGTTTATATTTGAGAAAAAATGTAAAAAAAAATAAATAAATTTGGTTTCTTAATTTTATTCCAAAACTAAACAAAATCAAATTTCGCATCCAATAATATAAGGTTAATTCTATCAGCAATGTGTTACATATTTGAATGCTGCGCTGTAGTTTAAATTTTTATTAGATTTTCAATTTATTATAAAATTTGACCCTTAATTCCGGTATTTTCAAATGTCAAGTAAAAATACTAAATCTTCAGCTAAACCGAAGAAACTTAAGTCTAAACATGGGTACGGCAAAAATGTAGCGAAGACAAAAGTTGTTGTACGTCGTTTACCGCCACTTATTCCTGAAAGTTTATTCCTCGATTCTGTCAAACAATGGGTAAATGAAGAAACTTGTACTTGGTCACGTTTTCACCAAGGTCGAATTAGTAAAAGGTAGGTATATCTTGGTGTCTGTGTAAGATCGAAAAGAAAAATATTCTAAACATATTTTAAAAATATTCGTAGTAAGAATAAAGAAAGTATATTTTCTCGTGCTTATTTTCATTTCAAGACTGTTGAGCAAGTTTTAGAATTTCATCGCGGTTATGATAATCATTTGTTTATAGACAAGCAAGGTAAATTGTAATGTAGATAATTATAATACTTTATTTCAAATATATTAAAATCTAAACCTTAAAGGCAACGAAAATAGAGCTGTGGTAGAGTTTGCTGTATATCAAAAACTACCGAAAGAACACAAGAAACCGGATCCTAGACAAGGAACAATCGAGACCGGTATATTACATATTTTAATAAAAAAAAAAATAATGAAAGTACTACTATTAATCTCTTTTTTTGTAGATCCCGATTATCTCGCATTTCTTGAATCTTTGAAAATGGAAGAAATTCAACAGGCTACTGCAAAAGAACCAGGCATAGTATTAGAAAGTGGAGCAACGCAATTGGAAAGATTGGAAGCACGTTTGGCAAATGCTGGTAAATATTAAGATTACATTTAATACCTTTAGTTCATGCAATATTATTTATAATAATCTTATTTAATATTTTACAGCAATCAATGCTGCTAATGTTGTTGAAAAGCCAACAACCACCCCACTCCTTGAGCACCTACGTGCGTTAAAATTAGGTCCGAAATCAAAATCACCACCATTAAAACATGCTCAAATAGCTATTCTTTCACCACCCGGTTTGTCTGCAAAAGGAACTGGTTCGAGAGGTGCAAAACAATCATCACAGCAAACGCGAGCTAATGAATTTCCTCAAAGTGCAAATAGACCTAAAAGAGAACGTAAAAGGAGAGAAAGAGGGGAAAGGGAGAGAAGAGAGAAAGAGAAACGAGAAAAGGATAAAGAGAAAGATAAAAAGGATGAGGAGGAAAATAACAAGGATATTGAAAAAACAAAGGAAAAAGAAGAAAAAACTAAGGAGCAAGTTAAAGAAAAGGAGAATTATCGTGAGAAAAGACGTGATAAGAAACAGGAAAAGGAAAGACAAAAGTTAATAAGAGAGAAAAAAGCTCAAGCAACGGAAACCAATAAATCTGAACTTCCCATTATTACTATTGTTCCTAGGCCACAAACAGAAGAGTCAAAAACTGAAGCTAAAGAGAAAGAAAAAGAGAAGGAGAAAGAAAAGGAAAAAGAAAAGGAGAAGGAGAAGGAAAAAGAAAAGGAAAAAGAAACTAAGAGAACACCTGTCAAAATCACAATTCAACAAAGACAAAAAGAACAAATTCGTCAATTTATTCAAAAAACTAGCTCTTCACCGAAAAAGGAAATAAATACAACAGAGAATGATCCAAAAGAAACAACTTATCAAGAATCAACTGTCAAGGAATCTACGGTGACAGTTCAAAAAGATGCGCGAAAGGAAGAGAATAAAGACACTTCTGAGGCCGTAACGACATCAAGCTCAAATGTTCCATCAAATGAAAATCGTTATCGTCGTCGAGAACGAAGTAGAAAGCATAGCACTGATACTAAAACACCAGTACAAATTCAAATTTTGACAAAACCACAAACCCAATCGGCCAATACTTCTGAGTCCAATGTTTCTACTAGTACTTCATCAGCTGCCATAAATTCTTCCAGTTCTGCTGCAACTACTTCTAACGCGCCGTCTCCAGTTAGACGCGGTAGAGGTTATTTCGGAAAACGTGGAGGAAGATGGTAGATTTGAATGATATTTAAATACTTAAATGGGTGCAATGTGAAATAATTTAACAAATTTTGGATCATTGTTCCACGTGATCAACAAATTCTAAATCGAGATGTTGATTTGTTATATATAAAATCCTATAGTTACAGCGGTAAAAGATTCTAGTATCAATAGTTTCGATTAATTAATATAATACAAAGGTAAAAAAAATTAAAAAATGATAATCTTATCAATAATATTGGGATATAGTAGAAATTTGTTGGACAAATCAAAAAAATAATTGTTCTTTTGCGATGATTTATCTATTGATGACATAGTTATTATGATAATAAGAATGTTTAAAAAAAGTTAACAATATTTCACTTGTAAATCTAATTGTAGTACAATTCAATATTAGTTATGTCATATAGTTAATTACTATTATGAGTTAAATTATTACTACTTAGATGTGTAACATTTTTTCAAAAACATCAGCATCGGCATTTTGCATTGAATAAATCCTCTTCGAAAGCAAGGAAAATATTACAATTTTTTGTACTATTTGTGTACTTTATATTTTTTTGTATCATTAATTCATTATTACAGTACAAATTATAAACATTATAAAAAAATATCTTCGTTTTATAAGCTATTCTTTTTTACTTCTCTTGACATTTCACTTAATGTACAATACATGACCATTCAATTATTATGTAAACCTCGTTGACTTATATATAACCTTATTTTTTTAAACAGTATACCATCTTAGTAACTATATCTTTATAAGCAATATTTTTTTTTTTCATTTTCATACACGATTCCGTTTTTAAATAATTTTATTACGCATCAATAACAACGAAAAAAAACCCATTTAAGGTATAATTTTAAAGTTTGGTATTTCTGTTTTTGCTTTAGTTTCCTACCTTAGAATTTTTTTTAGGACCTCTTTCGTCTTATACTTGTTTATGTTTATCTTTAAGATACAATGCGCGAACTTTTACTAGTGCGAAAGTTGCAAGAAGAGAACGCAAAAAAGAACAAACTAAATGAAAATATAACTTCTGAAAACTCGAACACTTCTATAAAGGGTCACCATGACACTGCGGATTCTTCAGCAAATAATACTACAATAAATACAACAGATATTACTAACCAGACTTTTAATAGAGAAGTTCAGATTGAAAACATAAAATCTCATGATATTGATGATAACATTAAAATGTCTACACCTGACGACAAGATAAATACAACTCATCAATTAGATATCTCCGACGTAGATAAAATATCTGAACAAGTTAGATCTGAACGTACTTCTTTCACTAATGACAGCGATAGTGATCAATTTATGAGCAAGATATCTGTTAATGAAAAAACTGAAAATAGTCATATTTTACAAACCGTTGAAGAGAAAGCTCCGGTAATTTCGGAGCATGGTGGTAATGATCTATTAGATCCAATGTCAGAAGAGGAAAAAAAACATAATGAGGAGGTATCACTTGCTCTTCAAACAAAAAGAGAAAGTTTGAAGGAGTTCTTTTTACAGAAACAACCTTATATTCACAAAGACACTTTTACGGACAATCCAATAGTATTAGACTCAACAAATGTAAAGAACGAACCCACAAAAGAGAATTCTAAGGACGAGAATCTTATTCACGGATCATCTGAAACTATAAACTCCAAAGATGCTACTAGTAGTGATAAACCACCTACTTCACCTCCGGCTGACTTAAATCCTGACGAAAAACGTCAAAAGGCTGCTGCAAATCGAAGCATGCAAAGGAAGGACTTGAAGAAGTTCTTAAAACAGAAAAAACTTCAAATGGAACAAAAATCAGACGAAGCTACAGACTTAATTATAATGGGATCGGGAGAAAATAAAAAATCTTCAGAGACTAAAAATGTTGAAGAAAATTCTGAAGAAAATTCTATATTAAATGGATTGAAAGGAGACAATAAAATTGAATCAGATATGACAAGTAAAGGTGAAATAAAGTGAGTTTATTACAATAGAAATCTCGCAGCAACTCTATACATATAAAACATTCAAAGAATAAAGCATCATACGAAGATACTGATTCAGATGGTTCAATAGATTTGGAAGCGATAATAGCTAATGGTAGTGATTTAGAGTCTGGTGAAATTCAACTGACTGATGACGGACTGGATGATGGGGATGATAATTTTTGGAGTGTTGATCCTGCAGAGGTATAATAAATTCATTACAAAGTCGTTGATTATAACGATTACTTATTTATTTAAATTCATTCGGCAAAATCAATTAGCTTGAAAGACATATTACACCATCAACATCTCCCTTGCCTCCAGACCTACATAGCACTCCAATATTAATTAGCATGATTGCTGAAGAAGATGAGAATTTAAGTGATACACCACTTGAAGTTGACGGTCAAGAAGCTGATGATATTAATGAGAATGGATTTGATGTAAGATTTTTCTATTGTTTATGAATGAAATTTAGTCAATTTTTATTATTTTACATTATTAACATCGTTTTATAATAGATGGGTTCAAAAGAAGCGGAATATGAGGATGATGAGATAAATGAGATTGACATGAGTTTAGACAAACAAATTACTCCTATTATAAAACCCGTTTCACCGTCACCTGTTCCCTCACCATGTCCTACCCTTTCTGGAGGAAAACCTGGCATCCCTGCGGGTTTATCTAAAACAGCATTTAGTGCCCATTTTGTTCCATCACCACTTTCTCCTACATCCTCACGAGCCTCATCAGTAGGAGATCCAGATGAGTATGAAACAATGTCAAATGGTTCATATACTTCTGTGCGTTCAACTGGTAGTGCAAAGTCGGGTGCTTCGGGAATAAGAAGACCGTCAACGATAACTGGTTTACGATCTCCTAGTAGAGTTGGCTCTCACGCTACTTCACCTTCTAGAATTGCAACCCCTGGTAGGGTTGATTCTCATTCGTCTACTTCGACTCCTCAAAGATCAAGATCTATGAGTGCTGTTAGCGATAGTTCTACCGAAGAGAGCACCACATCGTCTGTTGGCGCTATATCACCCTCGAGAATTGCTTCTCCAACCCGAGGACTCCACATGTCAATGTATAATATGGCACAATCTATGACAAGTGGTACTCGTCCAAGATCGATGAGTCGTGTGAGTAATAGTTCCGCTGATGATGTTTTGACTAGATCTACTGCATCACATATTGCAGCTCCGAGAGTCCGACCTTTGAGCAGAGCCGGGTCACAAATCGGTACACCAAAATCTTCAAACATTTCTACCGGTTCACAAAGTCGAATTCGAAATAGTGTGCCATCAAATGTTAATTCAACAAAGTCTAGATATGCTGAATCACAACTACACACACCTACTTCTAATTCTGAGTTAGCAAAAAGACCTTCAAGTCGTGCTGGCATTGCTAAACCTTCATCTACATCGACAACCTCTGTGAGACCATTAAGTCGGCTTGCTAGTTTATCTGAACCATCTAAAACATCAGCTCTTAAAAAACCTCGACCTCAAAGTATTGCGGTTGGAAACACGTCTACTACCAATATAACTAAATCAAATATCAATACGTCAAATTCAAATTCTGGTATTCGATCTCCTTCTGTCCTTCGAGCTCCATATTATGGTGGTCGACAAAGTACTGATAGCTTATCTTCTCATGATGAATATTCGGCTTCAAGTATGATTTTTACTCCTCCGGAATCGCCTACCGGCGCTTCCGAAACTGATTCGCTTACTTCTCTAACGAGTTCGGTCTCTTATGGCTCTTCACCTGGTAGAGGAACATCTCCCATACCTCCTCATAACACATCAATGCTTACTACTCCTACTAGACTAACGAAACCTAGTACTCGAACGTCTATAAGTAAATTGCCTGCTTCTTCAAGAATGGTCCCTTCAAAACTTGCGACTCCTAGTGGTCAACCGGTTTCTGGGTTAAGAAAACCTAAAATGACGAAAGAATAGTCGGCGTTGTAATAACTCATCCAAAATCCAGAAATTATTGATACCAATTCAACAATAAAAAGACCAAAGAAGAAAATGATTACAAGTTTGTCAATTAACAAACTATTATAGATTTTATTTTATTTCATGTTTTTCAACAAAAATGACTAATTATAAATTTTATATTGGGCTGTAAAGGGTTAATTGTTTATTCATATGGTACTTTAAATTCTTGATTTTTGATTTATTCGATGTCGATTGATTTTATTAGATATCTGTTTACAAAGAAATTTTTAATTATTTGATCTTTTATTTAAAGTTCGTTTCTTTTCTTCACACAAGATGTTCAAATAATATGTGATAAACCACATCACGCTTAAGATGCAGTGATATAAGAGAGAATTTCCGATTTTTTAAAGGTC
>NQWY01024848.1:0-22173 GCA_019425655.1 Rhizophagus prolifer
CATCCATCTGATAAAATTTGTATGAGAATCTGTCCGGAAGCTTTTGTTTCTTTTTAACAAAGTATACTTCATTAGATGTAAAGTTTTCAGCAAATGTAACGAAATCAATTTATTTTTTTTATTAATTAAAAATTAATTTTTATGTATAATTTTTATAAACAAAATATTGAATATTAAATTTCTTAATTAAACCTAGATTATTTTATTTTCAATTATTTTTGAAAGTTTAGAAATTTTAATTATATTTGTACAAGAATTCAAACCAATAAAAAATGAAACTCGACGAAGCTAAGGAGAAATACATACAAACCTGGGGAACATTTGCAACCAATTGGGGTATCAACAGAACAATGGCGCAGGTTCATGCTTTGCTTTTAGCAGAAGGCAAACCTTTATCCACGGATGAAGTGATGGATAAACTGGAAATCTCAAGAGGGAATGCCAATATGAATCTTCGGAATCTGATGGACTGGGGAATTGTAAAAAAAGAACTGGTAAAAGGTGACAGAAAAGAATATTTTGTTGCCGAGAAAGATGTCTGGTTTCTTTTCAAACAGATTACAAAAGAACGTAGAAAGCGAGAAATAGAACCTGTCGTTTCATTTTTGGAAGAGCTGAAGAATGTAGATGAAGATTCCGAAGAAGCAAAACAATTTGTTAAACTAATGGATGATTTTGGAAACGTAACCAACAAAATCAACAATATAATGGACTTAGCAATAAAAAGTGATGATCACTGGCTGGTAGGGAAAATTACCAGCTTGTTAAAATAAAAAAGGATTAATCCTTTTTTATTTCGGATTAATTTTCAAAAATTACTGAAAATATAAAATGTTTAAAATTATGAGAAACCTGTTATTTAGGATTTTTATGACAATTCTTTTCAGAAATAGTAAAAGAACAAAAGGCGATTTCCTCAAACTATAAAATCAAGCAAAATGAAAACATTACAAAATCACATTCTCATTTATGACAATGATTGTCCATTGTGCAATATCTATTCAAAAGGTTTTGTCAAATCCGGGATGTTGGATAAAAACGGCAGAGAAGCTTTTTCAGAAATCACATCCGAAACTAAAAATAAGATTGATATTCACCGTTCAAAAAACGAAATTGCATTAATCGACACTAAGAATAATAGAGTAATCTACGGATTAGAAAGCCTACTCACAATCATCGGTAATTCTTTTCCGATTTTGGAAAAATTTGCAAGAATAAAACCTTTTCATTGGTTTTTCCAGAGACTTTACAAATTCGTTTCTTACAACAGAAAACAGATTATTCCTTCAGAAAAAGACTTGACAGAAGACAATTGCGTTCCGGATTTTAATCTAAAATATAGACTGTCTTATCTTGCATTTGTTTTATTGTTTTCTGCTTATGTTTTAGGATTCTATAACCAGCGTTTGTTTCCGGATTTCAAAAATAATTTTAGGTTAGAATTTTTCATTTGTTGTATGCAAATTGTTTGGCAGAGTGCGTTTATGGGAATTTATCTCAAAGGAAGAATTTGGGATTATCTTGGAAATATGATGACCGTTTCTTTGCTTGGAACATTGCTTTTAATTCCCGCTTTATTCTTCAATTTTAGCCAAATATTTTATTTTATCTATTTCGGAATTGTAGTATTCATAATGTTTTTGGAACATCTCAGACGATGCAGAATTCTGAAATTTGGGATGGTACCAACCATTTCCTGGATGTTGTTCAGAATCACTTTCGGAGCTATTCTCTTATACATTGTTTCTAATTCATAAATAATTTGAGCGCCTTTATCCGTCTTCCGTTCCCACATTTTTCTTTTTTTTTAAAAGAAAAAGAGCTCCACTCAAGTCGGGGCGCGCTTCGCAAAAAAGAACATTTGACATTTGAAGTTTCTAACAGCAGAATGGCGAAAACTGGCCGTCATCAACTACGAAATCAATCCGGAAATTCTAAAACCATATTTACCAACAGGAACCGAACTCGATTTTTATAAAGGAAAATGTCTGGTAAGTCTTGTTGGGTTTATGTTCCTCAACACAAAACTTCTGGGGATTTCTGTTCCTTTTCACAGAGATTTTGAAGAAGTCAATCTAAGATTTTATGTAAAAAAACAGGAAAACGGAATCTGGAAAAGAGGCGTGGTTTTCATCAAAGAAATCGTTCCTAAAAAAGCTTTGAGTCTTGTTGCGAATATATTTTATAATGAGAATTATTGCACTTTACCAATGGCTCATTCTATCATAGAATCTAATAATGAACTTTCCATTTCTTACAGCTGGCAGACTTCAAAACTGAATACAATGACTTTAAAAGCAGAAAATATTCAGGGAGAAATGATTGAGGGTTCTGATTTTGAATTTATTACAGAACATTACTTTGGGTTTACAAAAAACAATAATCAAACTTTTGAATATGAAGTAAAACATCCAAAATGGAATTTTTACAACCTCAAGAATTACGAAATCAAGGTAGATTTCAAAGAAAATTATGGAAACGATTTCTTTTTTCTGAATAATGAAAAACCAATATCAGTAATGCTTGCAGAAGGTTCTGAAATTGAAGTTCATACAAAGAAAAATTTAGAATTTGCTATTTAATTTAAAATCAAACACGATGAAAATAATCATTGCAGCTGGAACCGGTTTCCTTGGACGAAATCTCGAAAAATATTTTCTTGATAAAAATTACGAAGTCAAAATACTGACAAGAAACCCAAAGCGTAAAAACGAAATTTTTTGGGACGCAAAAACAATCGGGATTTGGAAAGACGAGCTGGAACATGCAGATGTTCTCATTAATCTTGCCGGGAAGTCAGTAGACTGTCGTTATAATGATAAGAACAGGAAAGAAATCTACAATTCCAGAATAGATTCGACAAGAGTTCTGCAAAAAGCAATCGATGAATGTCAAAATCCACCAAAAATCTGGCTTAATGCAAGTTCTGCAACTATTTATGTTCACTCAGAGACGCATCTCAATACAGAAAAAAACGGGATTATCGGTGACGATTTCTCAATGAATATATGTAAATCCTGGGAGAAAGAATTTTTCAAAAAAGGAAATCAAAATATCAGAAAAGTGGCGCTCAGAACTTCTATCGTTCTTGGGAAAAATGGTGGTGCATTTCCAAAATTTAAACAAATTTCAAAATTAGGTTTAGGCGGAAAACAGGGTAGAGGCAATCAGTTGATGAGCTGGATTCATATTGATGATTTTTGTGAAGCCGTCAATTTTATTATTGAAAACGAAAACTTTGAAGGCGCAATTAACATTACAGCTCCAAAACCTTTATCTAACGAAAATATGATGGGTCAAATTCGGAAAAAGATTAAAGTCTCATTTGGGATTCCAAGTCCAGTTTGGTTATTGGAATTAGCTTCAGTCTTCATCAAAACAGAAACAGAACTTATGTTAAAAAGCAGGAATGTCTATCCTGAGATTTTGTTGGAAAATGATTTCAAATTTCGATATGATAATTTTGAAAAAGCCTTAGAAGAATTATAATTTGATTTAATAAAAAACACTTCGACTACGCTCAATGTGACATACTTAATACTAAACATTTCAATATAGTAATATCAGTCTGGGAGGAGCCGAAGACTTTCAACTAAATAATAATTAATTTCAAAACTTTGGAAGTCGGCTTTTCAAAGTTTTTTCATAAATTTTCAAAATAATTCCAACCTTTTTTGAACTATCGCATCTTTCCTTATAAAAGCTAATGTATGGAACACGACATATACTTAAGATGCAGAAATAAAGACCGCAACGCACAGCGGAAACTTTATGAAGAATATGCAGGACGATTCTTCGCGGCTTGTAAGCGTTACTTGAAAAACGATGAAGATGCGGAGGAAGTTTTAGCAGATTCTTTCTACATTATTTTCACAAAAATGGAACAGCTCAAAGATTTTCAGGTTTTTGATGCCTGGGCAAAGAAAATTGTGGTGAATCAATGTCTTCAGAAGCTTCGCAAGAAACAGCCGTTTTCAATTTCTATTGAAGAAAATTTTGTGGATTTACCAGATTCCGAAACAGAAAATGTTTCAGAAGAAAAAGGTATTTTATCACTTCTTAATTTCCTTCCGGAAGGTTGCAGAACGATTTTCAATCTTTTTGCAATGGAAGGTTATCCTCACAAAGAAATTGCGCAAATGCTTTCTATCTCAGAAGGAACATCCAAATCTCAGGTGAATTTTGCTCGTAAGAAATTGCAGGAGCTTATGAAACTTCAAACAATTAATTCTTAAAGTTAAAAAAAATGGAAAATAAAGATATCGATAAAATGTTTAGTGATGCCGGGAAATCGGCAGAAGTAAATCCAACATTTCCTTCTTTTGAAAAAGTTTGGGAAAAGGTTGAAGAGAAATTAGATAAAAAAGAAAACAAGAAAAGAACCATCCCGGTTTGGTTTTCGTACGGAGTTGCTGCTGGTTTGGCTTTGACATTTGGTGTTTTATATTTTACAAATGACAGTAAAGTTAAAATTGAGTCTCAAGTTGCTGATAGAATTGAAGGAAAACCAATCAATCCTAACCTAGTAGAAATTCCGAAAAAAGTTGAAGAAATCAATAAAACTTTTAAAGAGAATTTGAGCAAAAATCCAATCAAACCTGCTGAAGAAAAGGATATTATAGCTTATCATAATTTAATAACAGAAGACGGGATTTCTACACAAGCCCCAATAGTTCCAGATGCCATTGTTTCTGTGCCAATTCTAACACCTTCTAAAATAGTTACAAATGAAGTTAGAGAAGAGATTATAACGCCTCCATCAAGCAAAGCAAATTATGTATATACTGTAAAAGCAAAAGATATTGAACCTGTTGTTGTAAATGCATTAGGAATTAGAAGAGAGCAGAAAAGTTTAGGTTTTGCAACGACAAATGTAAATTCTACAGTGATGGGAAAAGTTGCAGGTTTACAAATTTCTTCAACCAACGGAAGTCCAGGAGGTTCTCCAAATATTATGATTCGTGGCTTAGGTGCTTTAAGTGCGAACAGTCAACCTTTGTATGTAATTGACGGTGTTCTTTATCAAAACGTAAATCTGCAAAATATTGATGCCAATAAAATCAAGAATGTAGAAGTTTTGAAAGATGCGGCTGCAATTTCTCTTTATGGTTCACGAGGAATGAATGGAGTAGTTATTATCAAAACAAAAGGTTTGTCTAAAAAAGAAATTGATTTACTTAATAATTCAAAACCTGTTCAAAATCAAGAATCTTATGACGAATGGAAAGAAAATAAATTCGAATTAACTAAGGCTGAGCCACTTTCTACTTTTTCGATTGATGTAGATAATGCTGCATATTCCAATATCAGAAGAATGATAAACAATGGGCAGCAAATTGATAAAAATGCTGTTAGAATAGAGGAAATGATTAATTATTTCAAATACAATTATCCTCAGCCAAAAAACGGACAGCCTTTTTCTATTAATACAGAATACAATGATTCTCCTTGGAATCCAAAACATAAACTTTTGAAAATCGGTTTGCAAGGTAAAACTCTGAATGAAAAAGAATTACCAGCTTCCAATTTAGTTTTCTTAATTGATGTTTCTGGTTCTATGAACCAGCAAAATAAATTACCATTGCTGAAATCATCATTCAAGATTTTGTTGGAAAAACTTCGTCCACGAGATAAGGTGGCATTGGTGACTTATGCAGGAAGTGCAGGCGTGGTTTTGGAACCAACTTCAGCTAAAAATAAAGAAAAAATCCTGACGGCTTTAGAAAATCTTAGCGCAGGCGGAAGTACAGCTGGCGGACAAGGGATAGAGTTGGCTTACAAATTGGCCCAGGAAAATTTTGTGAAAAATGGAAACAATCGTGTGATTTTGGCAACAGATGGCGATTTCAATGTTGGAGTTTCTGATAATTCTGAACTCCAAAAATTGATTGAAGCTAAAAGACAATCCGGGATTTTCCTAACCTGTCTTGGTTTTGGAATGGGAAATTATAAAGATAATCGCTTGGAAATGTTGGCTGACAAAGGCAATGGAAATTATGCTTACATCGATAATATGCAGGAATCCAATAAATTTCTTGGGAAAGAATTTGCAGGAAGTATGTATGCGATTGCAAAAGATGTCAAGATTCAAATTGAGTTTGATCCGAAGTTCGTAAAATCATATAGATTAATTGGTTTGATGCCGGAGAATTAGGAATTGGTCATACAGTTACAGCTATTTATGAGATTATTCCAGTGGGTTCAGATTCAGAATTCGCACCTCAAAATATTGATTTAAAATATTCTAAGAACGAATCCCAAAATGAATTTGGAGACGAATTGGCAACGGTAAAATTCCGTTATAAAAGCCCTGATGAAGATAAAAGTAAAGAGTTAATTCAGACTATCAAAGATTCTAAAAATCAACTAAGTAATGCTTCATTAGATTTCAAATTTGCATCGTCTGTTGCATGGTTTGGATTGGTTTTGAGACAGTCAGAATTTATCAAAGATAAAGACGTGGACAAAATCATCAATCTCGCAAAACAAGGTAAGTCTAAAGATGAAGAGGGTTACCGTTCAGAATTTATTAGACTGATAGAAAGCTATAAAGGAATTGCAAACGAAATATTAAAAAATTAACTTTTCTTAACATTTTGATATTTTTTATATATTTAGAAAAAATTAAAAAACCTACTCATGAGAAAAATACTTGCAACATTGTCTATTGCTCTGTTTTTGTTAAATTGTAACAAAAGATAAATCGGATGCTATAAAAAAGCCTCAATCTCTGAGTCTTAAAAAAGATAAGGACCAAGACGGAATAGAAAATAAATTAGATAAATGTCCTGAGATAGCCGGTCCAATTGAAAATAACGGTTGTCCTTGGCCTGATACAGATGGAGATTCTGTTTTAGATAAAGATGATGTTTGTCCCGATGTTCTAGGGCCACCAGAAAACAAAGGATGTCCTTGGCCTGATACAGACGGAGATGGAGTTTTAGATAAAGACGATGCTTGTCCAACAGTTCCTGGACTCGCTGATTATCAAGGATGTCCAAAACCGAAGTCTGTAGTAGCAATGGAAGTCTCTTCTAATTATTCGTATTCACAAAAACCTCATTATAATTCAACAGGAAATCAAAGAGCTATTGCTGAAAATAGTGAAGAATATGGAAAACTTATTGAGAATAAATTTGAATTGACTGAAAACGAGCCTATTTCTACTTTTTCTATTGACGTAGATAATGCAGCGTATTCTAATATTAGAAGGGTAATTAATTATGGAAGAAAGGTTGATAAGGATATGGTTAGAATTGAGGAAATGATTAATTATTTCAGTTATAATTATCCTCAGCCCACCGATAATAATCCTTTTTCTATTAATACAGAATATAGTGTTTCACCTTGGAATTCAAATCATAAGCTTCTAAAAATTGGTTTGAAAGGAAAAGATATTAAGCCGCAATCTCTTCCACCATCCAATTTTGTTTTCTTGCTAGATACTTCAGGTTCTATGAGTGAAGAGAATAAACTGCCACTTTTAAAATCTTCTCTCAAGTTACTTTTGAACAAGCTAAATCCTAATGATAAAGTTGGAATTGTGGCTTATGCAGGAAGCGCCGGAGTTATATTGGAGCCTACTTCTGTAAAAGAGAAAAAGAAAATATTAGATGCTTTAGAAAGTTTGAATGCGAGTGGCAGTACTGCTGGCGGACAAGGAATTGAACTTGCATATAAGTTGGCACAGGAAAATTTCATCAAAAAAGGAAATAATCGTGTGATATTAGCTACAGATGGTGACTTTAATGTCGGTGTTTCTTCTGTTTCAGATTTGGAAAAGTTGATAGAGGGAAAAAGAAAATCCGGAATTTTTCTTACTTGTCTAGGTTATGGAATGGGAAACTACAAAGATGACAAACTAGAGACGCTTGCAAATAAAGGAAATGGTAATTATGCTTATATTGATAATATTCAGGAAGCTAATAAATTTTTGGGCAGAGAGTTTGTTGGAAATATGTATACAATTGCTAAAGATGTAAAAATTCAAATAGAATTTAATCCAAAATTTGTTAAATCTTACAGGCTGATTGGGTATTAAAATAGAAAACTCAATAATGAGGATTTTACTGATGATAAGGTGGATGCTGGAGAACTTGGTTTTGGGCATACAGTAACTGCTTTGTATGAAATCATTCCAGTTGGTGTAGATTCGCAGTTCATTCCTAAAAAGCAAAAATTAAAGTATTCTTCAAACTCTGTAAAAGATAATTATAATGATGAGCTGGCAACTGTAAAATTCCGCTATAAAAAGCCTGATGGAAAAAATAGTATAGAAATGAAAAAGACAATCAGTGAGAAAAGTAATACTATTGCAAATGTATCTTCTGATTACAAATTTTCATCTGCAGTTGCTTGGTTCGGATTGATTCTTAGAGATTCTCAAAATCTTAAAGATAAAAATACTGATAAAGTTATAGAATTGGCAAAGGCTAATAAAGGGAATGACGAAGATGGTTATCGTTCAGAATTCATTAGATTGATTGAAAGTTATAAGCTGATAAAGTAATCTTCTCAATATTAAATTTTTGAAAAGCAACTCCAAGAGTTGCTTTTTGTCATACTATGCTTCCAATAATTTTCCGTAAATTCGCATAAAATTTTTTAATCACATGAACTACGATATCATAGTTATTGGAAGTGGGCCTGGCGGTTATGTGACTGCAATCAGAGCTGCTCAATTGGGTTTCAAAACAGCCATTGTCGAAAAAGAAAATCTTGGAGGTATTTGTCTTAACTGGGGTTGTATCCCAACAAAAGCACTTCTGAAATCGGCTCACGTTTTCAATTATTTGAAACATGCCGAGGATTATGGTCTTAATAAAGTGGAGAACCCGGGATTTGACTTCACCAAAGTAATCCAGAGAAGTAGAGGGGTTGCTTCTAAGATGAGCAGCGGAATCCAGTTCCTGATGAAGAAAAATAAAATCGATGTGATCATGGGGACTGCCAAGATAAAAGCTGGTAAAAAAGTTTCTGTTGTAGATGCTGAAGGAAAAACAACCGAATATACAGGAACACATATTATTATTGCAACCGGAGCACGTTCCAGAGAATTGCCAAATCTTCCTCAGGATGGTAAAAAAGTAATAGGATACAGACAGGCACTTTCTCTTCCTGAGCAGCCAAAATCTATGATTGTTGTAGGTTCTGGCGCCATTGGAATTGAGTTTGCTGATTTCTATAATTCTATGGGAACTAAAGTTACCGTGGTGGAATTTTTACCAAACATTGTTCCTTTGGAAGATGAAGAAGTTTCAAAACACGTTGAGAAATCTCTGAAAAAATCAGGTATCGAGATCATGACCAATTCTTCTGTGGAATCTGTGGATACTTCCGGGAATGGCGTAAAGGCAAAAGTAAAAACAGCCAACGGAGAAATTACACTGGAAGCTGATATTCTTCTTTCTGCTGTTGGAATTGCTGCTAACTTAGAAGGAATAGGCTTGGAAGAAGTTGGAATCAAAACCGATAAAGGAAGAGTTTTGGTTAATGAATGGTATGAGACTTCTGTACCTGGCTATTACGCGATCGGCGATATTATCCCGACTCAGGCTTTGGCTCACGTCGCTTCTGCTGAAGGCATTACTTGTGTTGAGAAAATCAAAGGCCTTCATGTTGAAAAAATTGATTATGGCAATATTCCTGGTTGTACCTACTGCCATCCGGAAATTGCTTCCGTTGGTTTGACTGAGAAACAAGCTAAGGAAAAAGGTTACGAGCTTAAAGTGGGCAAATTCCCGTTGTCAGCATCAGGAAAAGCGACTGCAAACGGCGATACAGACGGATTTATCAAAGTGATTTTTGATGCAAAATATGGTGAATGGTTAGGATGTCATATGGTTGGTGACGGTGTAACTGATATGATTGCTGAAGCTGTTGTTGCAAGAAAATTGGAAACAACTGGTCACGAGATCATCAAATCTATCCACCCACACCCAACGTTGTCTGAGTCTATTATGGAAGCTGCTGCTGCTGCTTATGGAGAGGTGATTCATATTTAATGAGATTAACATAATATTCATATTATAAAACCACAGATTGTTCTGTGGTTTTTTTAATTTTACTTTATGGAAGATTCAAAGTTGGGATTGGTTTTATCAGGTGGAGGAACGCGTGGTTTGGCCCATGCAGGAGTATTGAAATTTCTAAATGAAAAAAATATAGAGCCGGATATTATCTCCTGCTGTAGTGCTGGTTCAATCGTTGGTTCTCTTTATGCATTTGGGAAATCACCAGAAGAAATTTTGGATTTTTTCCAGTCTGTATATTTTTTCAACTGGAAACATTTTACATTCAACCAACCGGGCTTGGTTTCATCAGCAATTTTCTCAACTTATCTTAATCCGATTTTTGAAGATTCGACTTTAGGCGATTTGAAAAAAGATGTCAGAATTGTTGCAACGGAACTGATTACGGGACAACAGAAAGTTTTCGAGAAAAATTATAAAGTGGTTGATGCTATTATTGCTTCGTCTTGTATTCCAGGGATTTCCACACCTTATTTTATAGGAACAGAAATGTATAGTGATGGTGGTGTTCTCAATAATTTCCCTGCGGATGTCATTCATAATGAGTGTGATACAATGATAGGTGTTTATGTGACGCCACCACAAGATGTAGAAGCTAATGACCTGAGAAGTATTCGTTCGGTAACTACGCGCGCCTATGAGTTATTATCACACAGGACGGAAATTTACAAATTTGCATTTTGTGATTGGTTTATTACTTCCAAAAAACTTTCAAAATATGGAACCTTTGAAAGAAAACCACAAAGATTGGAAGAGATTTTTCAAATCGGTTACGAAGAAGCGAAACGAACTTTTTCCGAAAATGAAGAAGAATTTGAGCAGATTTTTATAAGATGAGATTCAAATTATTTTTTCGCCACAAATTTTGCAGTAACGTGCATTATCATCATTGTCTTGGTTACCACATCTTTTGCATTGGAAATTGTTCCTATTTTGTTTTCTGAACTCGGATGTTACAATGCCGGTTGGGACGGCAATAATGCTGTAACCGCATAGCATTACAATGATGGAAAGGATTTTTCCTACAGGAGTTCCCGGAGAGATATCGCCATACCCTACGGTTGTAATGGTGACAACAGCCCAATAAACACTTTGAGGAATACTACTGAATCCATTTTTTCCTCCTTCAACAATATACATCAGTGAGCCCTTTCTGGAGCTGTGCCGTAATGCAGAAACAATGAATCTCCCATCGTGCATATAGTCGGCAAGATTAAAGATCCTGAAAATCCTGAGTATTCTGAGTATTCTTATAACTGCGACAAAATGCCATACAGGAAAAAATAAACTGATATAAAATGGTATAATTGATAAAAAATCAATGATTCCTAATGGACTGAAAATGTATTCTTTCCTGTCTTTTATACAAATAATTCTCAGGATATATTCTATCGTAAATATCAATGTGATGAAAAACTCGGCGTAATAAAATTCTCGATAATATTGTAGTCTTATGATAGGAATAGTTTCTACCATTAATAGAATGGTAGAAATTAGGATTAATGTCAATAAGCTTATATCAAAAATTTTTCCGGCTTTTGTGTTGGATAAATAAACGATTTCGTAAATTTTTTTTCTCCAGCCTTCTTCCGGAATAAGATCAAATTCTGGTTTTATTTTCATTGATTTATGTAGACAAAGGTCTTTTTTATTTGGACAAAAGTCTTATATTTGTAAATATAAAAACAAAGAAATGAAAAAGTATAAGACAATAGACGATTCCAATGTTGTTAATGAGCCTATCGCATTGTATGGTTATCAGAACTTTGATGATGCTGGTGTGTTTAAAATAATAGATATAGCACAAAAGGGTATTTCTTTCAAGTTTTTTGATAATCTGGTGAAGAAGTTTCCGTTCACTTTTCAGGAGTGGGCGGAGTTTTTACATATCTCAGGTAAAACACTGTCTCGCTATCAGAAAGAAGAAAAGACCTTTGACACACTACAGTCAGAAAAGATTCTTCAGATAGAGATGTTATACAGAAGAGGAGAGAAGGTGTTTGGTTCTTCAGAGCATTTTTTGATTTGGTTGCAAACAGAGAATGTGGCTTTGGGAAAAACAAAGCCGCAAGATTTGTTAGGAAGTAGTTTTGGGATATCACTTCTTATGGATGAGTTAACTCGTATAGAGCACGGTATTTTAGCGTAAGCCATGATAGTTTACAGGCTTTCGAAGGAAGTTTATGCAAACGACCTTTCCGGAAAAGGAGCGGAAATAGCCGGCGGGCGATGGAACAGCAAAGGCAGTGCTGCTTTATACACGGCACAATCCATTGCGCTATGCGTAACGGAAATAGCTGTTCATATTCCTTTGGGGATTTTACCAAAAGATTACCGTTTGATTCATATAGAAATTCCTAATACTGATTTTTTTGAACCCAAAAGATTACCAAAAGACTGGAATACTTTTCCTCATCCCGACAGCACGCAGAAAATTGGAGATCGATTTCTCAAAGAAAACAAATTCCTGTTTATGAAGGTTCATTCTGCGGCTGTACAAGGAGAGTTCAATTATATTATTAATCCAAAACATATTGATTTTTCTGATGTTAAAATCAAGAAAATAGAAAAGTTTACTTTTGATGACAGACTATTCATCAGATAAAAATAGAATTAAATGAAGATCAAAGAATTTATAAAGGAATTTGAACAAATCATTCCAATAAGACAGGCAGAAGATTTCGATAATGTTGGCTTGCTTTGTGGAAGTCCTGACAGAGATATTTCTGGTGTTTTGATTGCGCACGATGCTTTGGAATCCGTTGTTGATGAAGCGGTTGAAAAGAATTATAATCTGATTCTTTGTTTTCATCCTATTATTTTTTCCGGGCTCAAGTCAATTACTGGAAAGAATTATGTAGAAAGAGCTGTTCTGAAAGCTTTGGAAAATAAAATTGCAATCTATGCGATTCATACGGCTTTTGATAATGATTATTTTGGCGTAAATTATAAAATCTGCGAAGTTCTTGGTTTGAAGAATCAAAATGTTCTGATGCCAAAGCATAATCAATTAAAAAAATTGGAAGTTTATGTTCCTGTTGATTCTGCTGAGAAGTTGAAAAATGCTCTATTTGAAGCTGGAGCTGGAAATATTGGTTTCTATGATGAATGTAGTTTTTCAATCAATGGCAACGGAACTTTTCGACCTTTGGAAGGTTCAAATCCGGTAACAGGAAGTCATAATGAAAGAGAAAACGCCAATGAAATTTTACTTTCTGTAATATTTGAAGACTATAAAAAGCATCAAATTCTCTTTGCGATGAAACAAAATCATCCTTACGAAGAAGTCGCTTATCAATTAATTTCTCTCGAAAACGAAAATCAATATACTGGTTTGGGAAGATTTGGGGATTTGGAAATAGAAATGGATGAAATTAATTTTCTGAAATTCGTAAAGGAAAAATTCAATCTTAATGTTATCAGACACAATAATTTAACTCAGAAAAAAATTAAAAGAGTAGGTGTTTTGGGCGGAAGCGGAGCAAGCGGAATCAAGTCTGCATTATCCGCAAAATGTGATGCATATTTGACTGGCGATGTTAAATACCACGACTTTTTTTCCGGGGAAGATAAAATGCTGATTTGCGATATTGGACATTTCGAATCAGAACAATTTGTAACTCAACAATTATTTGAAATTTTGTCCGAAAAATTCACTACATTTGCAATCGCTAAAACGACAAAAAAAACAAATCCTGTTAATTATTTTATATAGATATGGCTAAAGTAAACGAAATTTCTGTTGAAGAAAAATTAAGAGCTCTTTACGATTTGCAAATTATCGATTCCCGTTTGGATGAGATTCGCAATACAAGAGGCGAATTGCCAATTGAAGTAGAAGATCTTGAGATAGAAATTGAAGGTCTTGAAAAAAGAGCACAAAAATTTGAGGCTGAAATTGCTGAACAAAATGCTGAGATCAATAACAAAAAAGAGTTGGCAAAGCAAGCTCAAAACCTTATTGATAAATACAAAGCTCAACAAGATAACGTTAGAAATAACAAAGAATTCGAAGCGTTAGCAAAAGAAGTAGAATACCAGGAGTTAGAGATCCAATTAGCTGAAAAAAGAATTAAAGAATTCGGATCCAGAATCGATCATAAGAAAGAAACTTTGTCTGATCTTAATGCTAAGATTGACGAATTGAAAAACCACCTTTCGCACAAGAAAAACGAATTGGATAATTTGATTTCTGAAACACAGAAAGAAGAAGATTATCTATTGGAAAAATCTAAAGAATTTGCTGAGAAAATTGATGACAGATTGTTGGCTTCTTACCAAAGAATCCGTCAAGGTTCATCTACAGGTCTTGCCGTTGTAGGTTTGGAAAGAGGAGCGCCAAAAGGTTCTTTCTTCACAATCCCGCCACAAAAGCAAATGGAAATAGCTCAAAGAAAGAAAATTATTATCGATGAGCATTCTGGAAAGATCTTGGTAGATGATGAGCTGGTGAACGAAGAAACTGCTAAAATGTTAGATATTATCAAATTCAACTAAGATTCTTTTAAAATATAAGAAAAAAGAGACCTGAAAATTCAGGTCTCTTTTCGTTTTGAGAGAAAATTAATATAAAATTACCGGATATTAACAGAACCGGAGCTGCTTTCGTTTTTGGTCACTTTGTTCAGGTCACCTCTTTTCACAACGTTGATATCTCCGCTGGAAGAAGCGCTTGCTGTTAAGCTATTACGAACACCAATCGTAATGTCAGCCGAAGAAGAAGTGGTAAGAACCGCGCTGTCTGCCGTTAAATTTTCAGCTTTGATATCGCCGCTTGAAGATGCCTGAGCACTTACAGTATCTGCTTTTCCTTTGATATTGATTCCTCCTGAAGAAGAAGACTGCAGATTTAGATTCCTTGCATTGATTTCTCCATAAAAATCACCACTGCTGGAAGCTTGGATATTAATGTTGCTTCCGTTGATATTTCCTTTGATGTTTCCGGAGCTTGAAACTTTCACATCAAGGTCAGAAAATTTGAAATCATCTTTCAAAACAATGCTTCCGCTTGAGTTAGCTACCAATCCGTCAAAATCCTTAGCATAAACTTTAATTTTGATTCTATCGGTTGAGATATTCAGTTTACCTTCCGATTGGATTTTCACCTGGACTTTTCTGCCTTCCTGTTTTACGACTACATATTTCATCAGGTCAGAAGGAGCATACACCACAATTTTTTCTTCGCTGGATTTAAAAACTTCTGCGCTAAGAGAAGTTGAAATTTGTAACTCGTCAAAATCCATCGAATAAGATTTCTCGATCACTTCACCTTTTCCAGAGTCAGATAATAGGTGAGAAAACATCACGTCATTGGAACCATTTTTCTGTATGCAGGAAAAATTGGTAACAGAAGCCAAAAGAATTAGGGATAAAAGTTTTATTTTCATAAGTATAATTTTTTATAGTTTTTGATTTGTTATTAATATGACAATTGAAAAGTCTTTTTCGTTACATTCAAAAAATAAAAATTTTCATTTTAATTAATTTTCTAAATTTACAGCATTAAAAATAAATTATTGATTATGAAAAACATATTGTTTGCTTTCGTATTGATAGGCCTTTCTGTTTCAGCATTCGCACAATCCGGTCCGCCGGCTGGTGATGCCAAAGTAGGAGAGTTCTATGGTCAGGATGTTTCCGCAAAAGCTATTAAGAAAGCAATTTCTACAGACGAACTGAATAAAGAATTGAAATCAACACCGAAAATTTCTAAAACTTCCGTGAAAGGAAAAGTTACTGGCGTGTGTCCTAAAAAAGGATGTTGGGTAAGTCTGGCTACAGATTCTGGCGAAACTTTTTTTGTTAAAATGAAAGATTATGCATTCTTCGTCCCAACCGCTTTGGAAGGTAAAACTGTAGTGTTGGAAGGCAGCGTAGAAAGCAAAACGACTTCTGTAAAAGAATTGCAACATTACGCAGAAGATGCTAAAAAACCGCAAGCAGAAATCGATGCGATTACAGAACCAAAGACTGAAACAAGATTTTTGGCAAGCGCCATCAAGGTTGTAGAATAATTTGATTAAGATAAATTTAAGAGAAAGCTGATTAAAGAATCAGCTTTATTTTTTTATAAATTTTTGACTGCTTTTTTTATTTTCAGAGAAAACTTCTACAATGTATACTCCGTTTTTTAGTTCAGAAATATTTAGATTATTAGAATTGATTTTTCTATTTAAAACTAATTTTCCTTGAATGTCAAATATTTTTACATATTCAATTTTAAGATTAAAGTTTAAATAATCTGAAGAAGGATTAGGGTAAATTTTAAAATCATTTAAAGAATTAATTTCTTGAGAAGCAAGCAAGCAATCAGTCGTTACATTTGGAATTCCTTTATTAATGAAAAAATCTTTTTCATTCTCATCACAACAAACATAATTGAGTTTCGGACATTCTAAAAAGCTTTCATCAAAATTTTGCTTTTTCCCATTTTTAATATAAATACTTGAAAGATTTGGTAGTCTAAAAACATTTAAAGTTTCTAAATTTATATTTTGTGAGACGTTTATAGAAGATATTAAGTTTGAATCACTAATAAGAATTTTTTTTAATTTCAGATTTTTGCTGAAATCGAGACTAGAAATTTTATTATTACTTATTGAAAAATATTCCAAATTCAAGCTCTTTGTTAAATCAATAGAATTTATATTCTCAGGAATATTTACTCCTCGTAGATTTGAATTTTGCAGTGGTAGCAAAAGCGAAGTCAAATTAGGAGAGTTATACCCAAAGTTTACATACATAACGTTCGAATTACTGAAATCTATGGATGCCATATTTGTATTTGCAAAAGTAATATCTTGTAATCCTTGTAAAGGAGAAAAATTGAATGTCACTAAATCGTCGCCGTCAATTCTTATTTTAGTGAGCAAATTACAATTGTCAAGATTTAATGATTTTAAATAGTTAGACCCAATCCTTATTTCTTCAAGATTTATATTTTTACTCAAATCCAAAGAATTATACTGTCCAGTAATCACGAGTTTTTTAAGTTTTGTATTATTGGTAACATTCACTGAATTTATTATAGTATCAAATAAATCAAGTTCTTCTAATAGTATAGAATTTTCAATATTTATGCTTTCTAAAGCTTTATTGTATAAGCCCTTGATCTTTTTTAATTTAGTATTATTTGATAATGATAAAGTTTTAAGATTAGTATTATGTTCAATATTTAATTCTGTTAGATTTTTAAAAGCTTCGATGCCAGTAATATCAATGATATTGTTTTGATAAGTTGTTGCAAGATAACTGATGTTTTCCGCTTCAATTACTTGAATTTCCCCATCATTGTTTAAATCAATACTGGTGAAATTTCCCTGTAAATCTTTAGCTTGATATTTTGTTGGATTAATATTAAGCAAATAAGCTTTAAAAATTTGGTCTGGAATAGTTACATTCTGTTTTCTTGCCATAATGGTTGAAAGTTTTGTCAAATATAATCATTTATGGTTTTTGTTTGAGCATTTATTTTAATAGTCTAATACTTTGTAGGAGGACTTTAATCTCCGTATATTTACAAACTAAATTTTCAAAAAATGGCAGACTGGAAAACCGTCAAAGAATACGAAGATATTACCTATAAAAAATCAAATGGCGTCGCAAGGATCGCTATCAATAGACCAGAAGTCAGAAACGCTTTCCGGCCAAAAACAACCTCAGAACTTTACGATGCTTTTTATGACGCTTACGAAGATTCGTCAATCGGGGTTGTGTTGCTGACAGGCGAAGGCCCGAGTCCAAAAGACGGCGGTCACGCGTTCTGTAGCGGTGGCGACCAAAAAGCACGTGGACACCAAGGTTATGTTGGCGAAGATGGAAGACATCGTCTTAATATTTTGGAAGTTCAGCGTTTGATTCGTTTTATGCCAAAAGCTGTGATCGCTGTTGTAAATGGTTGGGCTGTTGGAGGCGGACATTCGCTTCACGTGGTTTGCGATTTGACTTTGGCGAGCGAAGAACACGCGATTTTTAAACAAACCGATGCTGATGTTACGAGTTTTGACGGAGGTTATGGTTCTGCTTATTTAGCGAAAATGGTTGGTCAGAAAAAAGCAAGGGAGATTTTCTTCTTAGGCAGAAATTATTCTGCCCAGGAAGCGGCGGATATGGGAATGGTCAATGCGGTAATTCCTCACGCTGAATTAGAAGATACAGCTTACGAATGGGCTCAGGAAATACTTGCAAAATCTCCAACTTCTATTAGAATGTTGAAATTTGCTATGAATTTGACAGACGACGGAATGGTTGGTCAGCAGATTTTTGCAGGAGAAGCAACGCGTTTAGCTTATATGACAGAAGAAGCGAAAGAAGGCAGAAATGCCTTCCTGGAAAAACGTAAACCTGATTTCGGAGATAATCAGTGGATATCATAAAAATCAGTAAAATTGTATCGGTTTGAAGAAAGGATTTGAATTTCTGAAACAACTCTGCAGAAACAACAATCGTGAGTGGTTTTCTGAACATAAACTGCAATACGATGCGATTGCAAAAGCTAATAAAATTTTCTTTGATAAGATATTCTCGGACTTTCAGGAATATGATAATTTAGCGAATCTTCATGTTTTCAGAATTTATAATGATGTACGTTTTTCTAAAGACAAAGTGCCTTATAAAACCAATTTCGGTGTAGGATTATCCCGTAGGAAACCGTTTTTGAGAGGTGGATATTATATTCATTTAGAACCCGATAACAGTTTTGTTGGCGGAGGGTTTTGGGGACCAAATTCTGAAGACCTGTTCCGGATCCGAAAGGAATTTGAAAGCAGTACAACAGAAATCAATAGAATTACTTCGGACAAAACTTTTGTTAACTATTTCGGAAAACTGGAAGGAGAAGATGCTGTGAAAACCGCGCCTAAAGGATTTGATAAAAATCACCCAGCTATTGATTTGATCAAAAAGAAACAATATGTCGTGAAGAGAAAATTTTCTGATGAGGAGGTCTTTTCTGATGATTTTAAGGAAGAAATTATTTCTACTTTTCTTGCGATGCGCCCATTTTTTGATTATATGAGTGATGTACTTACAACGAATTTGAATGGCGAATCTATAATTACAGATTAAAAATAAAAAATGACTGATTGGATAAAGGCAGCCCGGCTGCGGACATTACCACTTTCTTTGAGTGGAATTATTATGGGGAGTTTCATTGCAAAATGGAGGCTTTCTGAGAATGGAGGAACTTGGGATTGGAGAATTTTTGCTCTGGCACTTCTCGTAACATTATTATATCAAATCCTTTCCAACTTCGCTAATGATTATGGTGATGGGGTGAAAGGAACAGATAAAAACAGAATAGGAGAAGCTGAGCAAAGAGCGGTAGCCTCCGGAAAAATCACAGCAAATCAAATGAAAAATGCTGTGATTTTATTATCGGTTCTGTCTTTTGCTGCAACTGTTACTCTATTGTATGTAGCTTTTTATCCTGATTATACCAAAGAATTCTGGATTTTTATAGGGTTAGGAGTTGCCTGCATTTTAGCTGCAATTGGTTACACGGTAGGTAAAAAACCTTACGGATATTTGGGATTAGGTGATATTTTTGTGTTCGTATTTTTCGGCTTGGTTTCAGTTTGCGGCAGTTATTTCCTGTTTACAAAAACCTTTGATTATGATATTCTGATTCCGGCTTCTGCAATCGGGATGCTGAGTATGGCCGTTCTTAATCTCAATAATATGAGAGATATAGTAAATGATGAATTGTCCGGAAAAAAAACTTTCGCGCTGAGATTAGGCTATAAAAAAGCCATGATTTATGAGATTATTTTGTTACAGTTACCAATTCTTTTGATGCTGATGTTCCTGATGATCAATTTTGCTCAGGATCAGAGAAGTTACTACCCATTCATTGTGATGATTCTGATATTTCCTTTTATGAAATTAAGAAGAACCATTATGCAAATCAAAGAACCAAAATTACTTGATCCCTTCTTAAAACAGGTGGGAATCTTAACTCTTATGATGGCTGTCTTAACGGCTGTCGGACTTAATTTTGTTTTCTTAGGACAAAGCTGTTTTCTGTTCACGTATAACGGAAAAACGATTCTTTCCGATCCTTTTTACAACTACCAGAAAGAGCAATCCGGTTTTGATATCAAAGCTCAGAAAATTGATTACGTTTTGATTACGCACGCACACGGCGACCACATTGCAGATGTTAAAGAAGTTCTTGAAAATCATCCTGATGCAACGGTTATTGGACAACCAGAGATTTGTGGATATTTTGGACATTCCAATAATATCGATATCAATTTCGGAGGTTCTGCAAAATTGGAAGGTTTGAAGATTTCTATGGTTCCTGCTTTACACACAAGTTCTTTCCCAGACGGAAGTTACGGCGGTTTGGCAGCAGGATATATTTTCAGATTTGAGGATAAAAGAAATTTATATCTGGCCGGAGATACAGGTGTAACTTCAGAAATGAGCTTGTTTCCGCAGGTTTTCGGAACTTTGGACTTATCCATCCTTCCGGTTGGGAAACATTATACGATGTGTCCTAGAAAAGCCGCTTTTGCAGCATCAGAATTATTGAAAACCCCTAAAGTTATTGGTTGTCATTTTGATACTTTTCCACCGATTGAAATCAATCACGATGATGCTAAAAAGCATTTTACAGATAAGAACATCGAGTTTACTTTACCAAAACTAGGCGAGGAGTTCGAATTTTAATTAAAAAAATTCTGAGATTAAATAATTTCTAAATCACTTAATCTCAGAATTTCTTGATGTATAGATACAAAAAATGGCAAGCTACCTAAATCACACCGCTACAACCGATTACCTTTGCTGCGTTCCCACCCTGGAGGATTCTCAGGAGCTGGTTGTTTAGGACTTGCCGGTGCAAAGATAAAAATTTAATATTGAATTAAAAAATGAGAAATACAGGATATTAAGACTAATTATATAATTATGATTTTAAAAAACTGATTCTCAGAATTAAAAATTTTCAATTTTTTTAGAAAAATAAAATTATGACAAAAAATCCGGTAGCCGTTGGCTTTGGTTTATTTTTAGCGACAATGTTAGTGTTCTTCGTTGTTTATTACTTTTTTGCAGACGCCAATTATTGGAACACGACGATGAGAGTCAATGCTTTTGGAATGACATTTCTTTACGTGTTTGGTGGATTTATTTCTGTGCTTTGGCTTCGTGGAAAAGATAAAATCACTTATCCGCAGGCTTTTAAACAATCTTTTGTGACACTGTTCGTTGGTGGATTTCTTTCAATGCTGTCTATTTTCGTATTTCTGAATTATGTTGATACCGATGCTAGAGATATGCTGAGTCATCAATACATCCAAACCGAATTGGATAATCTGGATGTAGCTTATGAACAGAAAAAATTGGAAGCAGCGAATCTGAAGGACCAGACTAAAATCAAAGAGTTGGAAACAGATTATAAAAATGCCAAAGAAGCTAGAGTAGCAGCTCAGAAAGAGAACCGCAATTATTTTTCTTTCCAATTTTTGTCTGCTGTTTTTGGTGGATTTTTACTATTTTATTTACTTTTGTCTATTATCATTGCTGGCTTTTTGAAAAATAAAAAACGATACGAGTAAGATGTTGGATAATAAATAATTATGGGGCTCTTTTTAAATTATTAAATTAATTATTTATCCTTTATAAAAAAATGAATCTTTCTATAATTGTCCCATTACTTAACGAGCAAGACTCTCTGGAAGAGTTGTTCACCCGAATCGACAACGTTTGCCGAGATAACAAATTATCTTACGAAGTCTGGTTCATCGATGACGGAAGTACGGATTTGTCCTGGTCCATTATTGAAAATTTGAAAATCCAACATCCACAGATTCATGGGATTAAATTTTCTAAAAACTACGGAAAATCTCAGGCGCTTCACGCAGCTTTCGAAAAAGTCAATGGCGATGTGATTATTACAATGGACGCAGATTTACAAGATTTTCCGGAAGAGATTCCTGAATTGTACGAAATGGTAACTCTGGGCAATTATGATATTGTTTCCGGCTGGAAAAAGAAACGTTTCGATAATGTAATGACCAAAAATATTCCATCAAAATTGTTCAATGCGGCGGCCAGAAAAGTTTCCGGCGTTTCACTTCACGATTTCAATTGTGGTTTGAAAGCTTACAGAAAACAAGTCGTAAAATCCATTGATGTT
>NQWY01024849.1:0-65928 GCA_019425655.1 Rhizophagus prolifer
ATCCTAGAATCTGTTTCCGGATTAGATGATATAGCTGCGGTAACAGAACAGCTCAATGAGAATATTTTCATCAGGAACGGGGTTACAAAGATCAATGCATCCTTATCCGGAGTAGATGTTGAAAACGAGGATCGATTATTCCATACATCAGATTATATGCAACAGGGCAGTTTTTCTGACCTTGAAAAGCGTTCGGACGGAATTATCCTGGGATTCAAATTGGCACAGAATCTTGGCGTTGGGATGGATGACAATATTACTGTGTTGACCTCTGACGGTATCACCAGGATTTTTAAGATCATCGGAACTATTGAAACCGGATCTGCCGGTGTGGACAAAACCAGAGCGATTATTTCCATTCGTGCGGCAAGGCAGCTTTTTTCAAAGAATAGCAGCTATGCAACGGATATTCTCATTAATATCAATGATTATAACAGATCCAAAGAGACCGCAAAAAAAATAGCTGCGATGACCGATTACAAAGTTGAGCCTTGGCAGGATGGCAATGCGCAACTGGATTCAGCCAATGTTCTCCGCAATATTCTTGCAGTAGCTGTTTCCTGCACAATTCTTATTGTGGCCGGTTTTGGGATCTATAATATTATGAATATGACGGTCAATGAGAAGATCAAAGAAATAGCCATTTTGAAGGCAATGGGCTTCAACGGGGGTGATATTGTCGAGATCTTTCTTACTCAATCCGTCATTATCGGTCTTATCGGTGGATTTACAGGTCTTATTTTCGGCTATATTGTTTCCAGAATCGTGGATCATATTCCGTTCAAGATCGGTTCTTTCACAACCCTGCCGATAGACTATAGTCCGACAGATTATGTCCTGGCATTTCTGTTTGGACTTCTGATAACCGCTATTGCCGGATATCTGCCCGCAAGAAATGCCTCTAAGATAGATCCTGTAGCAATTTTGAGAGGATGATGAAAAAAGACGATCATAGAAATAATGAAAACTGCGGTTTAGTTTACATCAAACTATTTGTGATCCTATTGATGCTGATTTTCTATGCGGAACTATGCCGGGAATATTGGTCATATTATAATTACTGCAATACATATCTACAGGAAGAACCTTGTTGCTACTATTGCTATTTTTTTTTGTAATTGATTCAAAATGAAGTTTTGTCGGTTGATCAAATCAACAATAATTTTTATGGGTCCGGGAAATTTCAGGAACTTCAAAAACAAGCCGTCTAGAAATAACAAAAGGATTAGGTATAATATTACTGGAAGTACTATTGAAGCTCTACTTATGGTCATTAAACTAGTGGTACTATTTGTTATTATTACTATCATCGAGATGTTGGCTATTATACTTTTTTTATGGATGAAAAATCCAAAATGACATATTAATTCTTATAATTATGAAAGCATTATCAGTTGATCACGTCAATAAATATTTTTATGAGCCGGAAAAATTCCAGGTGCTGAAGGATGTTTCTTTTGAAGTGGATAAAGGGGAATTTGTTGCGGTGGTAGGGAAATCCGGTTCGGGAAAATCGACTTTACTATATCTCCTTTCCACAATGGATACAGATTATGAAGGGCAGATTATAATCAATGATACTCTTGTAACAGGGTTGAATCAGAATAAGCTTTCGCAATTCCGTAACGAGCATATAGGGTTTGTTTTTCAGTTCCATTACCTGTTACCAGAATTTTCTGTACTGGACAATGTGATGCTTCCGGCTCTTAAACTTAAAAAGCGTTCGAAAGACGAGATCGAACAGAAAGCACTGGACCTTCTCAATTTATTGGGCATAAAAGGACACGAACATAAAAAAGCCTCGAAGATCTCAGGTGGTCAGCAGCAGCGCGTAGCCATAGCAAGAGCATTGATCAACGATCCGGCCATCATAATGGGAGATGAACCGACAGGAAATCTGGATTCAAAGAATACCAAGATCGTTTTCGACATTTTCCGTGAGCTCGCCAAAGAAAGGGGACAGACCATTATTGCTGTTACCCATGATGATGAATTTGCTGCCAATTGTGACCGTATTATTGAAATGGCTGATGGTAAAATTATCTTATGACACAAAAAATTTCTAAGACCTCTATGATAATGTCATGGACCGACCGTCATATATTACTTTATAAAAAAAGAAAAATGATGAATAATAATGTGAGAGAAATTATCAATTGGCAAGTCGTTTCAATAGTATTGTTGTTAATTTTTAGCAATAAAATCTATGCGCAGGAAGGAAAACACGATTTCTTTGGATTAACGTACGGATATCAAAAAATAAACAGTGATTCTGCCAAAGGAAATATAAAAAAAATAGATGCATTTTTAAACTTTCCGATCTACCGTTCCGAAGAAGAAATGTCGGGTGGGAGACTGCAGTTCAAGTCCAAAAATATCTCAGGTCTTGCCCCGTCAATATCCAAAGATCTTTACAGTACAGATCTTTTTGTTTTCTGGCAGAGTAAAATAAAGGAAAAATATAAAGTCTATGTATTTGCGCAGTTGGGTGTTTATTCTGATTTGAAAGATCTGAATGGAGAAGATTTTCGCTATTCTCTTGGAGCCAGATACACGATCCAGCATAATGACAATCTAAAGACTGGTTGGGGAATCTCCTACAGCAGACAGTTCTTTGGACACCAGCTGAACCCATTTATATCAGTGGATTATCAGATCACGCCAAAGCTCCGATTGTCAGGTCTCCTTCCGATCCGGCCAAAGCTGACCTATTTTATTAATGAAAATCTATCCTGGACCAACGAGGTCGTTGCAAACGCAGCAAGTTACAGACTTTCTGCACAGGAAGAGAACAGCCGTTTTATCAGAATCAATAATTGGTACGGTATGAGCAGTCTGGAATACAGATTGGGCGGAAGTCATAAGTTATCGATAGGATTGGGATACGATTTCACCAATAGCATCAGGCTTTATGACGATACAACAGCCAATAACTGGAGTATCTTTACGTTTGACCTTCGGCAGAAAATACATCCTGTTCAGGAGGTCAGGTCGAAAGGTTTAAGGTTTGAGATCGGTTATAGTTTTGATTTGCAGAAATAAAACTTAAGCATTTATTTGATTTAATCGAAACACAAACTACAATAAAACTAATACTTACTGAAATGTTCACTAGATTTGAGTAACAAAAGAATTTAAGAGGGATTATTCCTAGAATATGAAAAAAAGAATACATATCATCTTGCCTGTGGCTTTGGCTATTATTTTACCAGGTCTCAATTTCTTTTCTATTTCGGAAACTTCAGGTGTTCAGCCGGACAGATTTGCAGAAAAATGGTTGTACGCTTCCATTGTTCTGTATATTCTCTGGTATATTCTACAATCTGTTTCCAATATCAAGACAAAATATAAGAATCTTATCATTACAAGCGTTGTTGCGTCTTTTGTGTTCATTGTTTATGCGTTTTTTGCCCTATTGATATTTAAAATTCCTAGTGCTATTAAATGGGTATTTATTGTTAAATTGTTTTTTGCCTCGGTATTATTTTTTATCATCCAGTATGCACTGAAGGCCAATCAAAATATTTCAAAGCTTCAATTGGAAAAAGAGCAGATACTGATCGAGAATTACAAAGTTCAACTTCAGGAACTTCGTACGAAAGTTGATCCCCATTTTCTGTTCAACTCATTCAATACCTTGCGAACAATGATCAGAAATAATCATCCTTCTTCTGAACAGTTTGTGATGAGCCTGTCCAATTTTTACAGATTAACATTAACTTTGAACAAGACCTCAACGACCTCTCTTCAGGAAGAGATTGATGTTCTGAAATCCTATCTTTTTCTTATACAGACCAGAAAAGAAGGTGCGGTCAACGTTTTGATGGACATCGAGGATGACGTGTTAAAAAAGCAAATCCCCACATTAAGTCTCCAGATTCTTGCAGAGAATTGTTTCAAACATAACAGGACTTCTTCCTCACAGCCGTTGGAAATTAAAATCTACAATGATCATGATTATATTGTTTTGAAAAATAACAGACTGCCAAAACTGACCGTTGATGGGATATCAGGATTGGGTCTTGAGAATATTGCACAACGCTATAAATTGTTAAATATTCCCGACGGGATGGTTAAGAATTCAAATGATGAGTTTTTTGAAGTAAAATTAAAACTGATATAATAATTATGAATGTTTTATTGGTAGAAGATGAGAATTACACAGCCCAGATGTTACAGGATGTGATTGAAAGCGACAAAGATTTCATTGTAGTAAAGACGCTGGATTCTATTGTGGACACAGTCGCATGCCTTGCTAAATATAGCCAGAATATAGATCTGATATTTCTTGATATCCACCTTTCAGATGGGCACAGCTTTGAAATATTCCGGCATATTGATATCAGTATACCGATCATTTTTTGTACGGCTTATGATGAATATGCGCTTCAGGCAATCAAAAACAATGGTATAGATTATATAATGAAACCATTTGAAGATCAGGAAATACTGGCCTCACTCCGAAAGTTCAAACAACTGGCCTCACGCTTTAAGAAGCAGCTAAATTTTGAAATTCCTGATGAGATTTCTAAAGTTTCAGCCTATCAGGGAAGTTTTCTAGCACAGCAGAAAGATAAGACGATTGTAGTTTTTGCAGAAAATATTGCGATGTTTGCCATAGAGCAGGACGTAGTCTATCTCTATACATTCGACAGGAAGAGATATCCTGTTTTTAAAAATCTGGAGTACATTGAGAGCGTTAGTGATCCCCGAATTTTTTTCAGGATCAACCGGCAAATGTTGATTAACAGAAATGCCGTCATTACCATTCAGCCTTATTTTAATAGGAAAGTGATCTTAGAACTTAAAGTTAATCCCGAGGAAAAAGCAATTGTAAGCCGCCTTAAGGTATCTTTATTCAAAGAATGGCTTGAGCGGAAATAGATACACTTTATACAGGGAAATTTTAGTCAAATGATTATAACTAATTTTGAGGCTTTAGCCTGCCAGAGTATATTTTAAATATTAATCGAATTAGAGATTGACAGGGCAAATTATTTTGATTATCCAGGCCTATTTTTATAATACTGACCATGTCACTTATATCATTGCCTTTTCAATTAGTTACAGAAAGAAATTCGTGGATTGGTACTGTCTCCACATTTGAACTGATATTTGCCTTGCGGATATTTCGGTGTGGGATAATCGGTGACTTCAAGAGCAGCCATCGACTGTTCGTTATAAGAAGGCACGGTAAACTGAGCTGCGGAAACATTACCTAAAGCCAAATTTTTGGCATTGCTGTTTCCGTTGAAACTGTAATCCATCATGGCATCCAAAAGACGGTACACACCGTAATAGTCCAATGGATCAAAAGCTTTTCTGGAACTTGGCATTGCGTGATCGGTTACATAATTATATCCGCTAATCGTGGATGATTTAATATAAACGAAATCTTTTTCAGCGTTAGAAATATTGATATTTTTAAAGATATCAATTGCCATTAGCTAGGCATTGCCTTTAAATGTAATATGTAATCCACATCAATTTAAAGATTGATTGATCGCTCTATGTGTTTATATCCCCATTTCCTCATCTCTTTGATAATTGGATAAATGGTTTCTCCATAATCGGTTAAATAATATTCCACTCTTGGAGGAACCTCTCCAAATGATTTTCGTGTAAGAATTCCGTCTTTTACTAATTCTTCTAATTGCCGAGCCAGCATTCTTTCACTGATTGTGGGAAGAGTTCGCTTTAATTCTCCGAACCTGTTTCTGCCTTTTTTTATGAGAACAATTAAGGTTGTTTTGCATTTACCTTTTATTATTTGTAAAAATACATCGGATGGACATTTATTTTCTGTTTCTCCGATTTCGTCTATTTCAATTTTTTGCAATTCCATATATTTTTTCTTCTGATAGTCAGTAAAACTGTACTTTATTTCAGTAGCTGAATTGAATGTAAGTACTTGTTTTACAATGTAAAGTTAAATAAATTTACTCAAAAAAGTAATGGATAATAGGTTTAAAGCATTAGTTATAAATGAAAGTACAATTGGGTTTACAAAAGAAATTAAGGAAAAAAACTTGTCAGAGCTTCCTAAAAGTGACCTTTTGATAAAAGTGAGTTATTCATCGATTAACTTTAAAGACGCATTGTCAGCTTCAGGTAATAAAGGAGTAACTCGTAAGTTTCCGCATATTCCGGGTATTGATGCTGTGGGAACTGTTGCTGAATCTAATTCAAAAAAATTTCCAATTGGAAGTAAGGTTTTGGTTACAGGTTTTGATTTAGGGATGAACACCTGGGGTGGATTTGGTGAATATATCAGTATTCCCGAAAAATGGGCAGTTCATTTACCTGCCGGGCTAACAGAGAAAGAGGCAATGAGTTATGGAACAGCAGGTTTGACTGCAGGATTATCCGTTTGTCAAATATTGCAGTCGAGCACTGTTAATTCAGAAAATGGAAAAATTGTTGTGAGCGGAGCTACTGGAGGAGTTGGAAGTATTGCGGTGTCTATCTTGGCGAAAATAGGTTTTGACGTACTTGCAGTTTCAGGAAAAAAAGAAAATGAGTATTTACTCAACTCTTTAGGAGCGAAAGAAGTGATCAACAGAAATGATTTCATTGAAATGTATGATAGCAAACCACTTGCTAAACCTACATTTGTTGCGGGAATTGATACCGTTGGCGGAGCGATTCTTTCGGGGATACTAAAATCTACTCAGTATGGAGGTATTGTTACTTGTTGTGGAATGACAGGATCTACAGAAGTGAATATGTCTATATTTCCATTTATTTTAAGAGGGGTTCATTTGGCAGGAATTGATTCTGTTGAAGCATCTTTATCAGTAAGAAACTTAATTTGGGGAAAATTGTCTAATGAATGGAAACTTTCAAATTTAGAAGATATTAGTACAGAAATCGGATTAGAGGACTTACCTGACAAACTAGATGAGATTCTCACAGGAAAGGCAAAAGGAAGATACGTACTTAAACATTAATGTAATTTTAAAATATTTTTACAAAAGTCCAAATATTCATTAGAGTAATATTGCAGATGCTGTGTCTTTTGATAATCCTGAAAGTGGCAGTATTAATTTATACAACACAGTCTGTATTATTTTCAGATTTATTTTAGATCGTAAAAAACATTGCAATTGACGCTGCAGCCATAAACATAAAAGTTGCCCATAACAGGCTTTTTGAAAGCCACCTGCTTTTGAATTCCCCCATAATGCGTTCGCTTGCAGATATCCGGATAATCAGAAACAAGAGAGGTACAGCAGCTACGCCATTGAGAACAGCTGTGTAAACAAGAGCCTTCACAGGATTAATCCCAATAAAATTCATGCACAGACCAATAAGTGTAGAAATAATAATAACCATATAAAATCCTTTTGCTCTTGCAAATTTCAGGTTTAAACTGGCATTCCAGTTGAGAGCTTCGGAAACCGCATATGATGCCGATCCTGAAAGAACGGGTACGGCAAGTAATCCCAACCCAATGATTCCTGTAGCAAATATGATTTTTGATATCAACCCCGAATTTGGAAATGATTGCACCAGGGGTTCTAAAGCTTTTGCTGCATCGGCCGCAGTATTAATATCTGTTATATGAGCGCTATGCAGAACCGTTCCTCCAACCAATATAATACACCATGTTGTAAATTCAGAGATGACCATTCCTATACTATTATCTTTTCTCATTGCATGAATATGGCGCCATCCGATATTGGGCTTTCCGTCTCGGATAAGGCCTCTTTCATTTTCTTCTTCCACTTCCTGGGAAGCCTGCCAAAAGAACATATAAGGTGTAATAGTTGTTCCAAAAACTCCCGTGATTATGAACAGAAAATTGAAGGAAAATTCAAAATGAGGAACAATAGATGCTTTTAGTATTTCTTTCCATGGCTGGTCAATAATAAAAGCTGTAAGTGGGTAGGCAAGAAGTGATAATGCTAACCATTTAAGAACTTTTGAATATACCCGATAACTGGTGAAGACTTCTAATGTAAGTATACTAACCGTAAAAAATAGCATTAGTATAACAATATCGGCAGGAATAATTAATTGTGCGGCGGCTGCCATTGCTCCAATATCCGCTCCGATATTGATCGTATTGGCAATGACAACCAATCCGACAGAGCTATAGAGTATTTTTTTGCTGTAATGCTCTTTGATAACTCCGGTTAACCCTTTACCGGTAACCATTCCTATTCTTGCACAGGCCTCCTGCACAGCAGTCATAAATGGTAACATGTAGAGGGCTGTCCATAATTGACCATAGCCAAACTGAGCTCCTGTCTGAGAATAGGTAGCAATGCCTGAAGGATCATCATCCGCAGCTCCCGTTGTCAGGCCTGGACCTAAAAGACCAAAGAATTTTTTGATTTTTTTTGTTTGATTTTCAACCTGATGTTTGACAGACATTGTTAATGGTTTTTGAATACAATATACTATTAATTGATCATATTTTTCGATCCGCTAAATAAATAGTCTTCCATCATTAAAAAAGACCTTCCACATAGCGGGGAAAGTCTTTTTATTTATTATTTTGAATGTGTTTTTATTCAAGAGAGACTGTTGTTCATATTAGTTGCAGTATGAAATTCGAGGATTGGTACTGTCTCCGCATTGGAACTGATATTTTCCTTGCGGATATTTCGGTGTGGGATTATCTGTAACTTCAAGCGGAGTCATTGATTGACCGTTATAAGATGGCATGGTAACCTGAGCCGCGGAACCATTACCTAAAGCCACATTTTTGGCAATGGCATTACCATTAAAGCTGTAATCCATCATAGCGTCCAAAAGCCGGTACACACCATAATAGTCCAATGCATCAAATACTTTTCGGGAACTTGGCATTGCGTGGTCTGTTACATAATTGTATCCGTTAACAGTGGATGATTTAATATAAACGAAATCTTTTTCAGTATTAGAAATATTGATGTTTTTAAAGATATCGATTGCCATTCTGTGATCGTTGACATCATCCTCGTCATAGACTTGGGTGATCATTTTGGTATTAGAAGGGAAGCTCTGCAATTGCTGTTGGGTGGTTAATGTACTGTTCCAGTTAAAAGAATACCATGGAGCCATAGTGAAAAGAAAACGCCCGTTCTGTCCCCAACCTTTTTCTGTAAATGCTTTATAGGCAAGATCAATACTTGCTCCACCACCAAAAGAATGTCCCATGAAGCCTACTTTCTGAGTATCAATAATATTGGGATAATCTGCGGCAGCTTTTATAAAGCCTTCCCACAGGGTTTGGTAACGGTGATCAACACTGATATCAATGGTGCGATAAGGCACAAATACTACCACATAACCTTTCTTGGCAATGAAGTTATATAGTTCTATGTTATATTCTTTATCCTCACCACCAAACGGATGTGAAAAGAATATAGTAGGTCTTGGAGAAGTAATTCCTTTAGGATAGAAAATAGAAACCTGTGTTCCAGCGTACTGGGGGTTATTAAAATCAATTTCAGCCACTTCATAATTTCCGTCTGCGCCATATCCTGATGCCGGTTTCTGGATAGGTCCCTGAAAGTTGGCGCCAAGCTTTGGCTGAATAGGAGCAGCTTCGTCAGTGTCGTTAGTGCTTTGAGAGCATGCAGAAGTGGTAATAAACAAAATCATTACCCATGGATAGAATAGTTTTTTCATTTTCTTTTGTCTTTAATATGTTGAACCATCTGATCTTTAATTTCCTCATATTTTTTGTATTGTCCTGCATCCAGAATTTGGCTCAGGGCATTGGATTTTTCTTTCTGTAAAGCTTTCAGTTTTTTGAATTTAGCGAGTTTACCTTCATTACTTTGCAGAATCGGATCATTCTTTTGGGCATACTGAAGGTTAAGCGCAGAGACCTGCTCAACCTGCTTTGTATTTAATGCTAATTTACTTGTCATCCATTCCGTTTGCATCTTTGCACGCTGTTCAGGAGTAGTATCCTTTAATTTTTTTGTCTGTGCCAATACATTTGTAAATGTCATACATAGAAATGCTGTTATAAGAATTGGTAAAAGTTTTTGTTTTAAAAGCATCTTGGAAAATTTTAATTTTTAATGAAACAAATGTAGCAATACCCAATGTTTACTTTAATATAAAAAAAGGTGAACCGTCTAAATCTAGGGGTGAAGTTATCACTGATCCAGCCACTTTCTAAAATCCATGGCTTTTGCTTTGCTTACGATTATCTGTTCCTGAGGTAATGGAAGTATTTTGACCAGCAGTCTGCCATTAAAGAAATATTCTACAGTATCTACAGCATTCTTGTTGATAATGAATTGGCGGTTAGCCCTGAAAAAGAGAGTAGGATCGAGCTCATGTTCCAACTGTTCCAGGGTGAATTCCACTACATATTGTCTACTATCAGCCATATGTGCGTATACGATTTCATTTGCGGTATGGAACCAATTGATTTTAGCTGCGTCAACAGGGATAAGCCTGCCGCAGTAATGAATAAGGAAGGATTTTTTATATTGCTTTGTTGTATACTGTAGCTCATGTAGCAGAGATTCCGTTTTGTCCTGTCCATTTTTTGAATTATCAGCAATAAGAGTATTATATTTAAGTAAAGTCCGCTGTATTTCTTCTGTGTCAAAAGGCTTTAAAACATAATCAATACCGTTGTTACGGAATGCCTCGATCGCATAATCATTATATGCCGTAACAAAAATAACGGGCTTTCCTATATTGATCTGTTTAAAGATTTCAAATGATAATCCGTCAGAAAGTCTGATATCCGAAAATATCAGATCATAATCACTATCGTTCAATGTAAACCAATCCATTGCTTCTGCTATACTTGGTAACGTCTTCACAATTTGGATTCCCGGGTTGATTTCTTTCAGAATATACTCAAGATTTCTTGCGGTTGCAGCTTCATCTTCGATAATGACGATATGTAAATTTTTTTTCATAATAAGGGAAGCTTTACGATGAAATATTCTTTCGTCTGGAAAATCTCTATTTCTTTATGGAATTGAAGTTTGTATCTCTCATTCAGGTTGGTAAGACCAAGCCCGGTGCCTTCTGCCTCACTGATGGAGGGCTGGAGATTATTTCGGATAATAAGCCATTTGTCTTCTTCATAAATCTCTACAGTTAAAGGATTTGAAAGGGTAGCTTTGTTATGTTTAACAGCATTTTCCACCAAAGGTTGCAGTGATAAATGAAGAATTTGTTTGTTTATACAATCTTCGCTGATATTGATATGAATCTGAAAAGCATTTTCCAGCCTCATTTTTACCAGTTGGATATAAGATTTCAGGTGCTCAAGCTCTTTTTCGAGACTTACCATATTGTTACCTGAACGAACCAGCGTATATCTGAAGATTTTGGAAAGATGGAGAATATAGTTTTGAGCCAGATTTGGATTTTCCCTTACTATAGCAGAAAGGCTGCTCAATGTATTAAATAGAAAATGCGGGTTAAGCTGCTCCTGAAGCAATTGCAGTTGTGCTTTTAGATAAGCGGAATTGAGCTGCTCGTTGATAAGGTCCTTATTTCTGCTTTCACGCATCAGAAGAATAAGTCGGATAACGACAGCAATCATGATACTGCTGAGCAAAAACCGGGCAAAATATCCTCTGATTCTTCCTCCCGTAAGTTGGGGAGTTCCAAAAAGTAAAGAATGGACCATACTTCCCAGTATAATAGCTGCCACCAACACCAAAATATTGAATGTATAGAGTCTCCAATATTGTTTATTTTCTCTAAAAACACTCAGAAACTTACCCTGGGACAGGTTAAGATATAGTAACAAAAGGCAGAATGCCATATTATACAAAAACTGGTAGCCATATTCCCCAATATTGAACTGCCAGTAACGGGCGATAATCCCATCACTGTTTAGGGCCATCAACTTTGCAGAATTGACCATTAGTGTGATCAGAAAGGCACTGTAAAAATATATTTTTCTCTCATTCTTATTCATTACTACAAAGAAAGCAAAATATTAAAACCAATGATATAATAAACCGGTGAAACTGTAAAAGTTAGGGGTGAAAGAATAGATTCTGAAGACCATATTGTAAAAATTCTTGGGTAGTAATAGACTTGGAGTATCCCATATATTTGAGAATTGCTAACGTTTTTCAAACGCAATTCTTATTCATTGACTTTAGAGGTATGAAATAAATCGTTAGAGACTGCATCAATTTGCTAATTAGAAAGGAGGGTATTAGATAAGAAAATATAATAATGAAAAACAATAATTTGGCTTATTTAAAATTATTCTTAATGAAATATTTCATAATTTTGATACAGTGAAAAAGCTCATTTCCATATTATTGTTGTCATTGTATTTGGTTTCTACAACCGAACTATATCAGCTTTTGAAAATGCCGCTTCTCATAGAACATTATATACAGCATAAAAGTCTGAATTCTGAAATGTCGTTTACTGCATTTCTGAAAACGCATTATGATCATCCGGTTAAAGATAGTGATTATGATCAGGATCAGAAGCTACCTTTTGTTTCACACGCAAGTCCTCTTTCTGTTGTATTTACCGTTAATCCAATTTTAGACCTTCATTGTATAGAAAAGGTATATAATCCTATTGGCATAAAACAAATTCTTTATAAAAATGTCCTTTATAATAAGGAAATTTTAAATTCTATTTGGGAACCCCCAAGATTTCATCAATCTTAATCTATTTTTCTCAATCATTCTTTGATTGAGGGTATTTTGCTTTGCCATAAAGTATCTGCAGAAGATGCTGATGCATTCATTGTATGCTTCAAAATACCTACAACTTATCTCAATAATCAAGATTAATAAATTTTTTATGCTTACAAAAATCATTGAGTTTTCTGTAAAGAATAAACTCATTATTGCACTGTTGGTTTTGGGACTGATAGGCGTAGGATCTTATCAGGTAACCAAGCTGCCGATAGATGCGGTACCTGACATTACCAATAATCAGGTACAGGTTATTACCATTGCTCCGTCTTTTGGGGCGACAGATATAGAGCGGCTTGTCACCTTCCCCATAGAACAGGCTAACAATAATATTTCGGGACTGAAAGAAATCCGGAGTTTTTCACGGTTCGGACTTTCATTGGTGACGATAGTTTTCGAGGATAATGTAGATGTGTACTGGGCGAGGCAGCAGGTTGCGGAAAGGCTTCAGCAGGTACAGTCTGTTATTCCGCAGGGAATAGGAACACCACAGTTAGGACCTATCTCTACCGGATTGGGAGAAATCTATCAATATGTTGTAAGACCCGAAAAAGGTTACGAAAAAAAATACACAACCACAGAACTACGCACTATTCAGGACTGGATTGTGAGAAGACAGCTTCTGGGCGTAAAAGGTGTGGCTGAAGTCAGTAGCTTTGGAGGGAAACTGAAACAATATGAAATAGCGGTAAACCCTGACAGATTAAACGCTTATGGAATTACCATTAATGATGTTTTCGATGCACTAAATACAAATAACCAAAACACAGGCGGTGCTTATATCGAAAAAGGACCAACGGTTCTTTACATCAGAAGCGAAGGTTTAATAGGTAATATTGAGGATATTCAAAATATTGCCATTGCGGCCAAAAAGAACGACATACCACTCTTTATCCGGGATGTGGCAGAAGTGAAAACCGGTCATGCAACACGATACGGAGCTATGACTTACAATGACCAAGGTGAAGTTTCGGGAGCCGTGGTGATGATGCTGAAAGGAGAAAACAGTAATTTGGTTATTAAAAATGTAAAAGAAAAAATAGCCCAGATACAGAAAACATTACCAAAAGGAGTGGTGATAGAGCCTTTCCTGGATCGTACCAAAATGGTGAACAATGCCATTGGCACGGTCGAAAAAAATCTAACAGAAGGGGCTCTCATTGTTGTTTTTGTTTTGGTTTTGTTCTTGGGGAATTTCCGGGCCGGATTATTGGTAGCATCTGTAATTCCTCTGGCGATGCTTTTTGCTATTTGTATGATGAATCTTTTCGGGGTTAGCGGAAACCTGATGAGTCTCGGAGCTTTGGATTTCGGGCTGATTATTGATGGGGCAGTCATTATTGTAGAATCGGTACTGCATCAGTTCAGTCACAATTCAAAATTTAAGAAAATCTTCTCTATCGGGAAGCAGGAAATGGATACCATTGTTATAGATTCCGCAGGAAAAATGATGAACAGTGCTGTTTTCGGGCAAATTATTATCCTAATCGTGTATCTGCCGATCCTTACTCTACAGGGAATAGAAGGAAAAATGTTTAAACCGATGGCAGAAACGGTTGCTTTTGCATTGTTGGGCGCATTTCTGCTTTCACTCACTTATATTCCGATGATGAGCGCTGTATTGCTGAAAAAAAGAAGCTCAAAGCCAAGTATCTCAGATAGAATGATGAAGAAAGTAGAGCAGATTTATCTTAAAACGTTACTAAAAATCCTCAGAATCCCGAAAACGGTTTTCTCTGTGGTGATAGCCCTGTTTGTGTTGGCAATCTTTATTCTTAGCAAAATGGGAGGCGAGTTTATTCCTTCCCTTGAAGAAGGTGATTTTGCGGTAGATACCAGAGTATTACCGGGCAGCAATCTTACGACAACCATAGAAAGTACCCAAAAAGCTGCTCATATCCTGAAATCCAGATTTCCGGAGGTAGAAAAAGTGGTTACAAAAATAGGAAGTGGTGAGGTCCCTACTGACCCAATGCCGATGGATGCGTCGGATATGATGGTCATTCTTAAGGATAAAAAAGAATGGACTTCAGCCACTACTTTTCCGGAACTAGCAAATAAAATGAGCAAAGAATTGCAAGATGTCCCGGGAGTTACGGCGAGTTTTCAATTTCCGGTTCAGATGCGTTTTAATGAGTTGATGACAGGTGCAAGACAAGATGTAGTTGTGAAAATTTTTGGTGACGATCTGGATGTTCTTTCTCAGAACGCACAGAAACTTGGCAAAATAATAGAAACGGTAGAAGGAACCCAGAATCTGTACATAGAGCCAATCTCTGGAATGCCACAGGTAATTATAGAATACAACCGTCCTTTGATAGCACAGTATCACCTGTCAATTTCGGATATCAACAGGATTGTGAATGCTGCTTTTGCAGGACAGAGCACAGGTTTGATTTTTGAAGGAGAGAAACGTTTTGATATGGTTGTCCGTCTTGATTCTAACGATCGTAAAAACGTGAATGATATTAAAAATCTTCTTGTTCCAACTCCTTTTGGAAATCAGATTCCTCTTTCGCAACTGGCAAAAGTAGAAGTAAAAAATGGTCCGAACCAAATCCAAAGAGAAAATGCACAAAGAAGAATTGTCGTAGGATTTAATATTAAAGGACGAGATGTACAGAGCATCGTAGAAGAACTCCAAGGTAAGGTGGACAAAGAGATGAAACTCCCTACCGGTTATTATATGACATACGGAGGCTCCTTTGAAAACCTGAATAATGCCAAACAACGCCTTATGGTAGCCGTTCCCATTGCATTGGCTCTTATTTTTGTAATGTTGTTTTTTGCATTTAAATCTATTAAAGAAAGTTTACTGATTTACACGGCAATCCCACTTTCCATTATTGGAGGCGTATTTCTTTTGGCTCTTCGGGGGATGCCTTTTAGTATCAGCGCAGGAGTCGGTTTTATTGCACTTTTTGGTGTAGCCGTACTGAATGGTATTGTTTTGATTTCAGAATTTAACCGACTTTACAAAAGCGGTATCCGAAATATTGTAAGAATTGTTGTTGATGGCGGTGAGTCCCGACTGCGCCCCGTGCTGATGACGGCTTTCGTGGCATCGTTAGGCTTTATCCCGATGGCAGTAAGCAACGGTGCAGGAGCAGAAGTGCAACGTCCACTGGCAACGGTTGTTATCGGAGGATTGATGGTGGCAACATTCCTTACCTTATTTGTTTTGCCCCTGCTATACGTAACTATTGAAAAAGGATTTAAAATGAAAAAAAGAAATAATAAAAATATCGTAACATTAGTAATTTTGGTTTGTAGCTTATTAGGATTCCAAGCCAAATCCCAAACTCCGATCAGTTTGCAGAACGCAATTAATCAAGCATTGGAAAACAACAGAAATCTAAAGAACGAGAAACTAAAGGCAGAATATTCCAAAGTATTGATAAAATCCGCTTCGGATATTCCGCAGACAGCCGTTACTATGGATTACGGACAGATTAACAGTGCGTATAATGATATGAAGTTCGGGGTTGCCCAAAGCATAGCTTTTCCAACGGTGTATAAAAAACAAAAAAATGTGTATACCGAAGAATGGAAAAAATCTCTGCTGAATGTTTCTTTAAAAGAATTTGAACTCAAAAAAGCGGTTAGTTATACCTTCTATGATATTTTATATTGGAAAGAAAAAGAAAAGCTGCTGAACGAAACTTTGCAGCTCTATTCCGATTTTTTTGATAAAGCGAGCCTGCGTCTGAAAGCCGGAGAAAGTAACATTCTGGAAAAAACTACCGCTTCTAATCAGAAATCTGCCATAGAAATACAGCTTAAGCAGTTACAGCAGGAGCTTTCCGTGCTTCAATACCAGTTTCAGTGGCTTCTGAATACCGAAACGGATTTTACCCCAAATGATTCAAAATCTTTTGCAACATCATTAAATAATAGATTGACAGAGCATCCTTTGCTGAAAATATGGGAGCAACAGAAAAATATTTCTGCCGAACAAATAGCACTGGAAAAAGCAAAAATGCTTCCCGGTCTGCAGCTGGCGTATAATCTAAACAGTTTTAAAGGTATGGGAGCAGATGACAAAGTGTACAACGCTACACCACAGTTTCATTCGGTGCAGGTAGGGGTTTCTGTTCCCATTTTCTCCGGTGGCCAAAAAGCCAGAATAGAAGCCGCAAAAGTTTCGCAGTCCGTGGCTGAAAGTGAAATGAAAAATGCAGAATTTAACCTGCAAAACCAGCTTAAAAAAGCCAACCGAATCTATCAGACCAATCTGGAAATAGTTTCCCGGTACGAAACGTCTGACCTGAAAAACGCAGACATCATTACCGAAACGGCAAAAAAACAGTTCTTGGCAGGAGAAATCAACTATCTGGAATTTGTGATATTAGTAAATCAGGCAGTAACGCTGAAAAATAATTATACCGATGCCGTTTGGAGGCTTAACCAAAGTGCCATTGAACTGGAATACCTTACATTAAATCTATAAAAAATGAAATCAATCTCAATATATACATTATTAATAAGCTTTTTCGTCTTTATCCAATGCAAAAAAGAAGATCCGAAAGATCCGAAAGCCAATTTGCCGAAAGATCAAAATGTCGTAATGCTTACCGATACACAACTGAAAAATGCACCGATAGAGACTACAATGCTGTCTTTACAAAACATATCGTCGGTACTGAAGCTTAACGGGATGATAGATGTTCCGCCACAGAATCTGGTTTCGGTAAGCATTCCACTCGGCGGTTACCTCAAGTCCAGCAGCCTTCTTCCTGGGATGCCAATCTCCAAAGGACAAGTTATTGCTGTCATAGAAAATCCACAGTTCATCCAGCTTCAGCAGGATTATCTGATGGCAAAATCCAAGTCACATTTTGCAGAATTGGACTACAACCGCCAGAAAACCCTGAACCAAAGCCAGGCTAGTAGTGACAAAGCAATGCAACAAGCACAATCCGAGCTTAATAACCAGCGTATTTTGATGAACTCTCTTGCGCAGCAGCTCCGCCTTATCAATATTAATCCGGAAGCTTTAAAATCCGGGAGCATTACGAAAAGTGTACCTGTTTATAGCACCATTACAGGTTTTGTAAGCAAAGTAAATGTCAATATCGGGAAGTATGTGAATCCTTCAGATGTTCTTTTTGAATTAATTAATCCGGATGATATTCATCTAAATCTTAAAGTTTACGAGAAAGATCTGGAAAACCTGAAAAAAGGACAACGCTTCGTGGCATATACCAATGCAGACCCTGCTAAAAAATATTACGGGGAGATAATTTTGATAAGTAAAGACATTAACCAGGGAGGTCTGGCAGAAGTTCATTGTCATTTTGACAAATATGATCAGAGCCTGGTTCCCGGGATGTATATGAATGCCGAAATAGAAACCAGTACCTCTTTTTCCAACGCTATTCCGGAAGAAAGTATCGTAAATTTTGAAGGAAAAGATTTTGTCTTTGTGGAAACTAAAAAACAGACATACAGGCTGACCCCTGTCACTTTAGGCGAAACTGAAAACGGCTTTGTGCAAATTCTCAACTTCGCAGACTTCAGCAATAAAAAAATAGTTACCAAAAACGCTTACACGCTTCTAATGAAACTGAAAAATACAGAAGAGGAAGAATAAAGATATATACTATAAAAATAATTTTTAATTAAACATTTACCATTATGAAAAAGTCATCGTTAATAAAAAAAATAATCTTTGCCATTATATTAATCTTTGTAATAATCCAGTTTTTCGATACCGATAAAAATATATCGGTTGCCGCATCAGAGAATGCAATTGAAAAACATTATCAGGTGTCATCCCATGTACAGGGCTTATTAAAAACAAGCTGTTACGATTGTCATTCTAATAATACGGCATATCCCTGGTATAGTAATATACAGCCGGTAAAATGGTGGTTGGCAGATCACGTCAATTCAGGGAAGAGGCATTTGAATTTTGATGAATTTAATACCTATACTAAAGAAAGAAAATTGAAGAAATTAGATGAAATTGTCGAAACCGTTAAAGAGGGAGAAATGCCGCTTAGCTCGTATACAATAATCCATCATAATGCAAAATTATCTTCTACGGATAAATCGGAAATAGAAAAATGGGTGGTTCAGGTTAAAAAGGAGATCAATTAATAATTAAAATCATCAATATTATTCTGTTATGACAAAAACATTCAGTAATTTTAATACTACATCCATTTCACATGAATTACAATATCCCTGAAAATCTCAAAGGTCTTACAGAAGCGGAAGTGGAAGCTTCCCGGAAAAAATACGGATATAACCGGCTTGAAGCAGTTAAAAATGAAACATGGGCAGATATGCTTATTGATATTCTGAAAGAACCCATGCTTATTTTATTGATATGTGTTTCACTTATCTATGTAATCATAGGTGACTATGGTGAGGCTTTATTTATGTTGGTTGCGATAATAGGAGTAACGGCTATCTCTTTCTATCAGGATAACCGAAGTAAAAAGGCCCTGGAAGAACTTGAAAAATTGAACGAGCCTTTAAGTACGGTTATAAGAAATTCAAAGATTATTAAAGTACCCACTTTTGAAATTGCTGTGGGAGATCTCTGTATTACCGAAGAAGGAAATTTGATCAATGCAGATGGTACCATTGTACATAGCAATGATTTTTCCGTTAATCAGTCTTCACTTACAGGGGAGAGCTTTTCTGTTTTTAAAGACAGCAAATCAGAAGATAATAAAGTATACAGCGGAACAATTACTGTTTCCGGACTTGCAGTTTTTGAGGTAGAACAAATAGGAAAAGAAACCAAAGTAGGAAAAATAGGGCAGTCTATACTAGGAATAAAAGAAGAAATATCTCCTTTACAGCTCCAGATCCGGAATTTTGTAAAAGGCATGGCCATTATTGGTCTGATAATTTTTTTGGCGGTATGTATTTTTAGTTATATTAAAACGGAAGACTTTGTGAGCAGCTTATTAAGCGGTTTGACTTTGGCGATGTCTGTACTTCCTGAGGAAATTCCTGTGGCTTTTACCACCTTTATGGCTTTGGGAGCCTGGAAGCTGATGCGGGAAGGAATTATTATCAAACGAAGCAGTATTGTCGAAACGTTGGGAAGTGTTACAGTGATATGTACAGATAAAACGGGAACAATTACCGAAAACTCAATGCAGCTAAAACATCTTTATGATTATAAGTCTGATACGATTTATGAACAGGAGAATTTCAAGACAAAAGAGCTGGATGAACTTATTGATTATGCGATGTGGAGCAGTGAGCCAGTTCCGTTTGATCCGATGGAAATAACTTTACATAAGGTGTATGAGCAGACTCAGGATTCTGACGACAGAAAAAATTATCAGTTATTTCATGAATATCCGTTGGAAGGAAAACCTCCTATGATGACCCATCTTTTTGAAAATGAACAAAAAGAGAGAATTATTGCGGCAAAAGGTGCTCCTGAAGCAATTCTTACTGTTTCTGAACTTTCAGAAGAGGAAAAGAATAAAATCAGAAATATTGTAAAAGAATTTGGTGAAAAGGGATATCGGGTTCTTGGAGTTGCCAAATCTCATTTCGAAGGAAATAATTTCCCTGAAAACCAGCAGGATTTTAGTTTTGAATTTTTAGGACTGACCGCATTTTATGATCCTCCAAAAAAAGAAATAAAAGAAGTTCTTCAGCATATTTATAACGCAGGGATTAAGGTAAAGGTAATTACAGGGGATAATGCGGATACCACAAAGGCCATTGCATTGCAAGCCGGGATTATCAATAATGCTCCTGCAGTTAATGGGAGTGATATCACCGCAAGTTCAGAAGATGATTTAATGAAACTTTCTGAAAAAACGACTCTGTTTACAAGAATGTTTCCTGAAGCAAAGCTTGAAGTGGTGAATGCACTGAAAGCACAGGGGAACGTAGTGGCTATGTTGGGAGATGGAGTGAACGACGGACCTGCATTAAAAGCTGCCCATATAGGAGTCGCAATGGGAAATAAAGGAACCGAAATTGCCAAATCAGCAGCAGCACTCGTCATTACGAATGATGATCTTGAAAAGCTGGTAGTAGGAATTGCTGCGGGGCGGAGAATTTATGCCAATATCAAAAAAGCTGTTCAGTATATTATTTCTATTCATATTCCCATTATCCTTACAGTTTCTTTGCCTTTATTCCTGGGATGGGTATTCCCTCACATATTTACTCCGGTTCATGTTATTTTTCTTGAACTGGTAATGGGACCTACCTGTTCCATTGTATATGAAAATGAGCCCATTGAAAAAGATGCGATGCGCAGACCTCCCAGAATGCTTACAGATACATTTCTGAACTGGAGGGAGCTTATGGTAAGTATTATTCAGGGACTGGTTATCACAGCAGGAATACTATGGATATATCAACATTCTGTCCACCTGGGGAATGATGAGCCTACAACAAGAGCTTTGGTGTTCAGCACTTTAATATCTGCGAATATTTTACTGAGTTTGGTAAATCGATCTTTCCATTACAGTATTTTTGAAAGTTTTAAAAATCGCAATTATTTATTAGCAGGGATTTCCGCGTTGGTTCTTGTATTATTGTTTGTTATTCTATATGTGAAGCCGGTATCAGGATTCTTTAGTGTAGCGCCTCTTACAGTAAAAGAATTAGGATTAACATTCCTTACTGCTGCAGTTTCTGTGCTTTGGTTTGAGATTTATAAGCTTCTAAAAAGGCTTTTGGAAAGGAAATAAAAAATAATGATTCCTAATAAAATATTTTATAATTTTGATTTGTGAAAAAATTGATTTCCATACTGTTATTGTCACTGTATTTAATTTCAACAACTGAAGTATATCAGCTGTTGAAAATTCCGACTTTGATAGAACATTATTGGGAGCACAAAAAGTTGAATCCGGAAATGTCTCTTACAGCGTTTCTGAAAACCCATTATGAAAATCCCGTTAAAGATGGAGATTATGGTAAAGATCAGAAACTGCCGTTTGTAATTCATTCTGCACCATTAACTTTGATATTCACGATTCACCCAGGCTTTTGTTTTGAAGCAAAGGCTGAAAGTTTCAGACCATTACAATCTCATAAAATTCCTTCAAAAGATGAAGATTTTTGTTACAAAGGATTTACAGGGTCCGTCTGGGAACCACCGAAATCTTTGCCCATATAATCTATTTAATTTGATTGATCTACAATCAAACAACATCATTATTCTCTAAAATCATTATAAAAATTAAATAATGAAAACACTATTTTCAGCCATATTAATGGTTGTATTCGCTGTTGGCATTCAAGCGCAGAGTCGTTGGGAAAGTGCCAAAAAAATGGCGTCTCAAAATAAAGAACTTATTTTACTGAACTTTTCAGGTTCAGATTGGTGTATTCCATGCATCAAGCTTCATAAAAATATCATTGAAACCGATGAATTTAAAAAGCTGGAAACCGAAAATATCGCTGTTTACATCAATGCAGATTTTCCAAGAAACAAAAAGAATCAGCTTTCTCCGGAATTGAAAAAAGAAAATGCATCGCTTGCTGATCAATATAATCCGAAAGGACTTTTTCCTTACACCCTTTTATTGAATTCGGAGGGAAAGGTTTTGAAAAGCTGGGAGGGACTTCCATCTGAAAATGCTTTAGCTTTCACCAAAGAAGTACGGAACATTAAAGAAAATCAAAATAAATAAGATCATATGTTGAGAGAATTCAAAAGACCTCAGAAATTAATGGGGAACGCTTTTGAAATTACCGTTGTAAGTGACAATGAAAATTTGGCTAATCAGCATATTGATGCAGCTATTGACGAAATTCGGAGGATTGAAAGACTTTTAACTACTTTCAACGACGAAAGCCAAACCCATCTTATCAATAAAAATGCAGGCATAAAGCCTGTGAAAGTAGATGGGGAAATCTTTGGTTTAATTGAAAGAAGCTTGAGAATCAGTAAAATTACAGACGGATATTTTGACATTTCTTACGGTGGAATCGACAAAAGCTTCTGGAATTTTGACCGGCAGATGCAACAGCTTCCTGATCCTGAACTGATCAAAAAACATCTGAAACTGGTTAATTATCATAACATCATTCTTGACCATCACAATCAAACAGTTTTCCTGAAAGAAAAAGGAATGAGAATAGGCTTTGGGGGAATTGGGAAAGGTTATGCAGCGGAGATGGCAAAAAGACTTCTTCAGAACAGAGGCGTAGAATCAGGAATTGTAAATGCATCAGGGGATTTAACAGCCTGGGGAAATCAGGCAGACGGAAAACCATGGACGGTTGGAATTGCTGATCCTGATAACGCCGGAAAACCATTTTCTTACATGAATATTACTGATATGGCGGTAGCAACATCTGGGAATTACGAAAAATTTGTGGTCATCAACGGGAAAAAATATTCTCATACCATTAATCCAAAAACAGGAATGCCTGTTTCGGGGGTGAAAAGTGTTACAATCTTTTGTCCTAATGCAGAAATTGCTGATGCAATGGCAACTCCTGTAAGCATTATGGGAATTGATGCGTCACTTAATATGGTAAACCAGATCAATCATCTGGAATGCATCATTATCGATGATCAGGACAATATATATTCCTCTCAAAATATTAATTTAAAATGAAATGCTTTGTCATTCTGAACGAAATAAAATGAAGTGAAGAATCTCTATCTGAATTTCAGGATTCAAAATAAGCATTCTAAAAACATCTTTAAAATGAAAAACCTTATAAAAATATCAGCTTGCTTACTGATCACAGTAGCTTCGGTACAGTCCTGCACAACCGTAAAAGAGTACGAAAAAAATAAATTGAACGATGCCGAAATGGTTCTCGGAAACCGCACAATAGAAAAAACCGAACTGAGCTTTCAGTCCTACAGAGAAGGATCTTCGGGCGCAAATGCCGGAAAAGTTGGCGGTGGTTGTGGATGTAATTAAAAAGAGTAATCGTAAAATTTAATTGTGATTCAAAAATGAAAAAATTGATCGTAAGTGTTATTGCTCTTTTCGGAATTTTCAACGCAAAAGCACAGGAAAACACAAACAATGAACAGCCTAAAAAACTGACTTTTGATGAAGCTAATTTAGTTTCAAGCTATTATAAACAAAACGGAAACAATTCCGCAGTGACGGGAGGAATCGGGACGGAAAAACTGACCGATATTTCCAATACCATCGATGTAACTATGGTAAAATACGACAAGAAAGACAGGAAAAATAAATTCGATCTCAGTGTCGGGATCGATCATTATACGTCCGCTTCGTCGGATATGATCGATCTGAAAGCCAATTCATCAGCTTCCCACGCAGACAACAGAATTTATCCTGCATTAAGCTGGAGCCGTGAGAATACTGAAAAAGGAACGACTTTAATGGCGGGTATTTCTACATCTTTTGAATTTGATTATGCATCTTATGGTGCAAACATCGGGTTTTCGCAAAAAACCAAGAACAGAATGGGAGAGTTTACGGCGAAATTCCAGACTTATCTGGATCAGGTAAAGCTGATTGCTCCGATTGAACTCAGAACAAACGGAAGCACCGGAGGAGAACACGAAAACTACGGAACCAGCGGAAGAAATACTTTTGCGCTGTCACTTTCTTATTCGCAGATCATTAATCAGAATTTTCAGGTTGAATTTTTGGCGGATGGTGTTCAGCAGACGGGATATTTAAGTTTGCCTTTCCACAGGGTTTATTTCAATGATAATTCAGTTCATCAGGAAGCTTTGCCGGATAAAAGGTTTAAAATTCCTTTGGGAGTAAGAGCGAATTATTTCCTCGGGGACAAAGTGATTCTGAGAGCGTATTATCGTTATTATACCGACGATTGGGGCTTGAAATCCAATACTTTCAGCCTGGAAACACCTGTGAAAATTTCGCCTTTTATTTCGGTAAGCCCGTTTTACAGGTATTATTCTCAGACTGCGGCTAAATATTTTGCGCCTTATCAAGAGCACACGGCTTTTGATGACTTTTATACGAGTAATTATGACCTTTCAAAATTCGACAGTCATTTTTACGGAGCAGGAATCAGAATCAGTCCGAAGAACGGTTTATTTGGTGTTGAAAGGCTGAATATGCTGGAAATCAGATACGGACATTACACGAAATCCGTGGGAATGAAGTCTGATATCATCTCTCTGAATTTGAGATTTAAATAAAATCATTTTTCTGTTAGGATTTTCAAGATTAGACTCCCATTAAGTTTCAAGTTGAGTAAGATCCAAACTGAATTTTTTTCAAAAAAAACCGGTAAAAAGAAGATATGAAGTGTTGACAAAGAATAAAAACCAAAAGGAAACGGAATAATTGAAGGATGTCTTTAGGAAGGAAACTGTTTATGCCGTAGTACTTTGGGATACGATGTTGGCTGGCAACAATACATTAACTACCTTTTTACCGGCTTACTATTGAAAAGTTCATTATAGTGCTGAATAGCGTTTATAAATTTTCGCAGGGTAAACTTTTATAAAATTTTTAAACCTTTGATTGTTATATTAGTAAGAAAATGATTTAAAGAAAAAAAATATGGTTAATTATATTTATATTTGAGAATGAATATTTATGAAATAGTAGATCCTGAATTCAAGAAAGAAATTACGGAGAGTCGTGACTTAAAACTGTTCCCTTCGGGTACTGTAATTTTAGATATTGATTCCTATGTAAATTATATTCCGCTAGTGATGTCAGGTAGTGTTAAAGTCGTACGGACAGAAGAAGATGGAAGAGAAATTCTTCTCTATTATCTGACTCCGGGAGAAAGTTGTATCTCATCGATACTTTCCGGGCTTACACAGGATACCTCAAAAGTTAAGGCTGTAGTAGAGGAAGATGCCGAAATTTTAATGCTTTCTTTAGTAAAAGCTAAGGAGTGGCTTACAAAATATCCGGAATGGTCAACTTTTGTCTTTGAACTTTACCACAAAAGATTTGAAGATCTGGTTACGATGGTCAACTCTATTGCTTTCCAAAAAGTAGATGGATTCTCTATTTATTAGATCAGAAATCCCAACTATACAAGTCTAAAGAACTTAATGTAACCCACCAGCAATTGGCGGACGAACTCGGAATTACAAGAGAAGCCGTTAGCCGTGTTCTCAAACAGATTGAAACGGACGGTAAAATAAAACTTTCCCGAAATAAAATTACCCTATTGTAACCTTCATCACTGACAGGCTTTTATTTCCATCTTACATTTGTATCATCAATTTAAAAATCAATAAAATGTTAGATGCAATAAAAAACCTTTTCGGAATGGAGAAAACCGACTATGCGGCGCTTTTAAAAGAAGGTGCTGTAATCCTTGATGTAAGAAGCAAAAGCGAATATGACGGAGGACATATCAAAAATTCTATCAATATTCCTGTTGACCAGCTTCAGAAGAATCTTTCGAAACTGAAGGATAAAAACAAACCTATTATTACCTGTTGTGCGTCGGGAATGAGAAGCGCTTCGGCTAAAAGCATTCTTCAGAATAATGGCTATAAAAATGTACACAATGGCGGTGGATGGTCAAGTTTAAACAATAAAATCTAATACTGATGGAAGCACATTTTTATAACATAAACATTTCCTGGAAACAGGACAGGAAAGGGGAAATGTCTTCACCGGAGCTTTCTCAATCTGTAGAAATCGCAACACCTCCGCAGTTTTTGAAAGGAGTAGAAAATATCTGGTCACCCGAACATCTTTTCACCGCAGCAGTAAGCAGTTGTCTGATGACGACTTTTCTGGCAATTGCAGAAAATTCTAAATTGGATTTTGTAAATTTTGAATGCAGTTCTAAGGGAAAATTAGAACAGGTTGAAGGAAAATTCCTGATGACAGAAGTTATTCTGGAACCTGTCGTTACTATAAAAAATGAATCGGACAGAGAAAAGGCTGAACGTGTTCTCCAGAAATCCGAAACGAACTGTTTGATATCTAATTCGGTGAAGTCTAAAATTACAATGATTCCGCAAATAAGTTTGATGTAGTGTTTATTTCCATAGTTTATAATGTGACCGCCTTTGCAGGCGGTTTTTTTATTGATGCTTCGAAAAAAATCTCTTATGTAACTTTCATCACTGTACACGTGATTCCGCCAATCTAATTTTGTCTTAAAATTAGAAAGAATGAAAAAAGTGTTCACCTTCATCATTTCAACAAGCTTTTTAGCTTCGGCATTTTCACAGCAAACCGTAATGATTTCCAGAGCCGAAATTGAATCCAAATCGCTCGACGAAAACCTTCAGGTCAAAATGGCAAAAAGCGAAGCCAGCCTTGCTCAAACCGAACTTCTAGGAACACGTGCAATGTATCTTCCGAATGTGACCGCATCTTACACCTTTACCAATACCAATAATCCTTTGATGGCGTTTGGCTCGAAGCTGAATCAGGAACGTATTACAATGATTGATTTCAATCCGGATAATCTGAACAGTCCAAAAAGCATCTCCAATTTTGGGACAAAAGTTGAAGTTCAGCAGCCGATTATCAATATGGATGCGGTGTATCAGAAGAAAGCAGGACAAATAAAAGCCGATGTTCTAAACATAAAAACCGAACGCACCAAAGAATATGTGCAGTTTGAGTTGAAGAAAGCCTATATGATGCTTCAGTTGGCGTACAAAATGAAAGAAACGCTGGAAAATGCAAAGGAAACAACGCTTGCCAACAAAAAGGTCATCGATAATTATTTCAAAAACGGAATGATTCAGAAATCGGAAGTTTTGTATATGGATGTTCGTATTAGTGAAATTGATAGCCAGATTCAGCTGGCAGATTCCAATATCAAAAATGCTTCGGATTACCTCTATTTTCTGTTGAATGAAGATTCAAAAGACAAAATTTTAAAACCCACCGAATCTTTGGAATATAATGGAAATTTGATTGAAAACGACTTTTCATTAAATACTTCCCGAAAGGATTTGGAAGCGTACAATAAATCGTTGGAAGCTTATGATTTAATGATAAAATCGTCCAAAGCAAAATTTCTTCCGAAACTGAACGCTTTTGGAAGCTGGGAAATGTACGACAACAAAATTGCGCAATTTGATGCCAATGGATATTTGGTCGGACTTCAATTATCGTGGAATGTTTTTGATGGCTTGAAATCAAAATCCGAACAGGAAAAATACAAATCAGAACTCCATAAAGCCCAGACCGAAATCGAGCAATACACCAAGCAAAGTCAGTTGGAACTCAACAAAGCGGTGAGGTCGGTTCAAGATGCAGACTCCAAAGTTACGTTCACAAAACAAGCTTGGGAACAGAGCCGGGAAGCCTATAGAATCAGAAAAAACCGGTATGACCAGGGCTTGGAAAAATCAGCGGATTTGCTTTCTGCCGAAACGTTGATGTCCCAAAAAGAACTGGAATATCAGCAAGCTATTTTCGAGCATAACACAGCAATCGCTTATCTGGAATTTTTGAAGAAATAAATCATCACAAAAAATGAAGTTCACACAAGCCCTCATAGGTTTAAAAATAAAATAATTACAATGAAAAGATACATTTATTCAACATTAATTTTAGGAGCAATCACTTTGCAAAGCTGCTCCTCGGACCAGGAAAAATCTGCGGTTAACACCGATGCTCCTGTTTCTGTAACCGTTCATAAGTCCGCAACGGCTTCGAACGGTGCTTTTCTCACAGCCAGCGGAAAACTAGTTGCAAAAAACTCTGTCAATATTTCCACAAGAATGATGGGCTATATCACTGCAATGAAAGCAGAAGTCGGACAAAACGTAAGAGCGGGACAGCTTCTGGTAAGCATCAATGCTACTGATATTCAGGCAAAAGGTGGACAAGCCAATGCACAGATTTCGCAGGCTCAGGCCAATTATAATATTGCCAAAAAAGATTACGAGAGATTTCAGAATTTATATAAATCACAAAGTGCTTCCCAAAAAGAGCTTGACGATATGAGAGCCCGTTACGAGATGGCACAGGCAGGATTGCAGGCTGCACAACAGATGAAAAACGAAGTCAATGCGCAATACCGTTATACTAATGTAACGGCTCCTATTTCCGGAACTATTACGGCAAAATTTGCAGAGCAAGGTGATATGGCAAGTCCTGGAATGCCTTTGTTGACGATAGAATCGCAGTCATCTTTGCAGGCGCAGGTTCTGGTTTCCGAGCAAAACATCACACAAATCAACGAAGGAATGTCCGTTCAGATTACTTTGAAATCCTTGAACAAAACGGTTTCCGGAACAGTTTCCGAAATCAGCAAATCGGCAGCCAATACTAGTGGACAATATATGGTGAAAATCAACATTCATAATTCTGCGGATTTACTTCCGGGAATGTTTGTGAATGTGCAATTTCCTACCCAATCTTCAGGAGAAGTCAATCAGGATTTTCAGGAAAGTGTGATGGTTCCGAAATCTGTTTTGGTTGAAAATGGTCAGTTGACAGGAGTTTATGTTGTGAGTTCACAAAATACAGCCGTTCTCAGATGGATAAAAACAGGAAAAACATTTGGTGACCAGGTTGAGGTTTTATCAGGTTTGAACCCTAAGGAAACGTATATCCTGACCTCCAACGGAAAATTGTATAACGGAGTAAAAATTCAGGTAAAATAGTGTAACGATATATCAATGTAACAATTTATCAATCATTTGTTACATTAAAAAAAATATTTTTTATGGAAAAAGGATTCGCAGGACGTATTGCCGAGTTTTTCATCAATTCAAAATTAACCATTTTACTGATGGTCGCATTGATGATTATCGGGGTGTACAGTTCCACATTAATACCAAGAGAAGAAGAACCGCAAATCATAATCCCGATGGCGGATGTAATGGTCGGTTACCCCGGAGCAAGCCCAAAAGAGGTGGAAAGTCGTGTTGTAAAACCGCTGGAAAAGATTATTTCCAATATTAAAGGCGTAGAACACATCCATTCGATGGCAATGAACGGACAGGCTATGATTATTGTTCAGTTTTATGTAGGCGAAGATACGGAACGCTCTTATGTAAAGCTTTACGATGAGCTGATGAAGAACAAAAACATCTTCCCGAAAGGCGTGATGGAACCGATGGTGAAAACCCGCTCCATTGACGATGTCCCGATGCTTGGCTTAACTTTATGGAGTGATAATAGTAATTATAACGACTTTCAGCTTCGCCAGATTGGAGAAGAATTATCTTCGGAAATCAAAAAAATAAAAGATGTTTCCCTCACCAAAGTAATCGGAGGGAGAAACCGCCAGCTTTCCGTGATTTTGGATAAAGATAAAATGGCTGAACTGAATGTGGACGCTCTATCGGTGATGCAGATGATTCAGGCGAATAACGGAAGTTCACAATCCGGGAAATTTGATTCAGGGGATTCAGAATATCTTCTGACGACGGGACAATTCCTGAACTCTGCGGAAGATGTGGAAAATCTGGTTATCGGAACTTCTCAGAGTATGCCGGTGTATCTGAAACAGGTGGCAATTATAAAAGATGGTGCTTCTGACCCTGCCAATTATGTAAGTTTCGGGTACGGAAATGCAGTAGAAAACGGTAAGAAATTTAAGTCAGAATATCCTGCGGTTACCGTTTCAGTTTCGAAAGTAAAAGGCGCTGATGCAATGAAAATCTCTGAGCAGATTCTTACCAAAGTTGATGAGTTAAAGAAAAATCTCATTCCGAATGATGTGCATATAGAGGTCACCAGAAATTATGGGGAAACCGCCTCACACAAAGTTTCTGAGTTGTTGATGCACCTTGGTGTCGCGATTTTGGCAGTAACTGTTCTGGTAATGCTGGCAATGGGTTGGCGAGGAGGTTTGGTAGTATTCTTTTCGGTTCCGCTGACGTTTGCTTTAACGTTGTTCAGCTACTATATTTTGGGATATACATTAAATAGAATCACGCTTTTTGCTTTGGTTTTTGTGGTCGGAATTGTGGTGGATGACAGTATTATTATCGCTGAAAATATGCACAGGCATTTTCATATGAAGAAACTGCCGTTCAAGCAGGCCGCGATTTATGCCATTAATGAGGTCGGAAATCCTACCATTTTAGCAACATTTACAGTAATTGCTGCGATTCTTCCTATGGCTTTCGTAAGCGGAATGATGGGACCATATATGTCGCCAATGCCGATTGGAGCTTCTATTGCAATGCTACTTTCGCTTTTTGTTGCCTTAACGGTAACACCGTATCTCGGATATCATTTATTAAAAGTGAAAGATAGTCAGGAACATAAAGAAGAACAAGGTCTGCAAACCAACAGAATTTATAAAATCTATAAAAAAATTGAGCAACCACTTTTAGATTCGAAATCAAAAAGATGGACAATGATGGCGGTTACAGTAGTTTTATTATTGATTTCCGTGATGGCATTTTTCACGAAATGGGTGGCGGTAAAAATGCTTCCTTTTGATAATAAAAATGAAATTCAGGTTGTCATTGATATGCCTGAAGGAACAACATTAGAAAGAACTTCTGCCGTTACTAAAGACATTGCACAATATCTAAAAACAGTACCGGAAGTGGTGAATTATCAAAATTATATTGGTTCTTCAGCGCCGATAACTTTCAATGGTTTGGTTCGTCATTATGATATGCGCGGAAGCAGTAATACGGCAGATATTCAGGTGAATCTTTTACATAAAGAAGACCGTGATAAGCAAAGCCACGATGTTGCTAAAAATATTCGTCCGGAAATTCAGAAAATTGCTGCCAAATACGGAGCTAATGTAAAAGTGGTGGAAGTTCCCCCGGGGCCACCGGTTCTATCAACTATTGTAGCAGAAATCTACGGACCTGACTACGAAGGCCAGATAAAAGTAGCGAAACAGGTAGAAGACATTCTGAAGAAAACCGATGATGTCGTGGATATCGACTGGATGGTGGAAGCGCCTCAAAAAGAATTTAAGCTTGTTCCGGATAAAGAAAAGGCGATGCTGAACGGTGTTGCTCCGCAACAGATTGTCGGGAATATGACGTATCTGATGGGAGAATATCCGATTGGAAACCTTTACGATGAAAAATCCAATGACCCTGTGGACATTGTAATGAAGCTGAAAAATGCTGATAAATCTACGATTCAGGATATCACAGGTTTGAAAATCAAAGGACAAATGGGAATGGTTCCGGCTAGTGACCTTGTAAAAGTAGAAGAAAAAGAACTGGATAAAACCATTTACAGAAAAGATCAGAAAAGGGTAGTCTATGTTCTTGCTGATATGGCAGGAAAACTGGAAAGTCCGGCTTATGCGATTCTCGGAATGGACGAAAAGCTTAAAAAAATACAGCTTCCGAATGGATATTCAATGAACGAATTGTACATGAACCAGCCGGAGGATGAAAGCAATTACACCGTAAAATGGGACGGAGAATGGCAAATCACTCTGGAGGTCTTCCGTGACCTGGGAACTGCTTTCGCTGTAGTAATTATCATTATTTATATGCTGATTGTGGGTTGGTTTCAAAACTTTAAAACACCAATCGTGATGATGGTTGCCATTCCGCTTTCACTCATTGGAATTGTTTTAGGACACTGGCTTTTAGGAGCGTTCTTTACAGCAACTTCTTTTATCGGAATGATTGCTTTAGCAGGTGTAATGGTAAGAAACTCAGTTCTTTTGATTGATTTTATAGAAATTCGTCTGAAAGAAGGAATTCCTATGAAACAGGCAATTATCGAAGCTGGAGCGGTAAGAACAACGCCAATTTTATTAACGACAGGAGCAGTTGTAATTGGAGCGGTTATCATTCTTTTTGACCCTATTTTCCAAGGATTGGCAATTTCATTGGTATTCGGAGCGATTGTTTCTACGTTGCTTACATTGGTGGTTGTTCCGTTGGTGTATTACGCAACCGAAAAGAAAAAATGGGAGAAAAATACTACCATTAGGAATGAAAATTTTGAAGAATAACATCATTAAACCTCACAGGTTTTAAAAGCTTGTGAGGTTTCAAAAAAATCAAAAAAACTTATGAAATTATTATTAATTACAGCCATAGAAGAATTTGAAAACGATGTCATCAATATTCTTAAACATTCGGGAGTGAAGTCTTTTTCGTATCAATCTGTAAAAGGATATAGAAATGATGAAAACGAAATGAGCAATTGGTTCCGAAAAGATGAAATTGCTGTCAATTCTCTACTTTTTACGGTTTTTTCCGAATGCAATTGCATTCATGAAATTTATAAAAGTATCAACGAGTTTAATCAAAAGCAAAAAACAGTTTCTCAGATTCATATAGCAACGATAAATTTGGAAAATGAAAATTTTAAGTAAAAAAATAATGGTATCACTTATCGGAGCTTTTCTGGGAGGAGTTGCAGGTTATCTGTATTATTACTTCATCGGTTGCAGTACAGGAAGTTGTACAATCACTTCTCGGCCTTTCAACAGTATTATTTATGGTGCCATAATGGGCTATCTGTTGGCTTCGGTTTTTGAGTGCAGACAAGAATAGTACACGCGATAGCAGGAACCATTATTTTAGTAAGTTTATTATTAGGAATTTATGTCAATCAGAATTGGCTTTGGCTTACAGGATTTGTAGGAGTCAATATGTGGATTCATGCGCTAACCAACTGGTGTCTGATGTATATGATTCTCAATAGGCTGGGTGTTAAAAAAGACGGCGGAAGTTGTTCCCTGTAAACTCTTTTAAATTATAAACCCTTTCATTATCTTAGTGGAAGGGTTTATTTTATTGTTTCAATTTCTATGAATATACCATTACTTAAGTCCTGTGATATCCAGAAAAGGGATAATCAGAAGAATAATTTTGCGGTACACAATCTTAGTGAGCTTGTGAAAGAAGATTTGTATATCCCAAAAACGCCTCACAAACATTCTTTTTTTCAGATTCTTTATGTAAGTAGGGGTGCAGGAATTCATTATGTGGATTTCCAGGAATGGGAAATAGAGGATGGGACAATTTTTTTTCTTAGCCCTGGTCAGGTGCATGACCTTAGATTTACTTCCAAAAATCCGGAAGGGATTATGATTAATTTCAATGAAGATTTTTTTAACGATTTTTTGTCTCAGAAAGATTTTATCAATTCTCTGCCGGTATTTAGTAAAAGTGGTAAATATGGCTTTCGCAAGGTCGACAGTTGTAAAAGTGAACTGGAATCTACTATTGCAAAGATTTTAAAAGTAATTAAATATGATTCCTTATATAAAAAACAATTTATTCAGACGCTTGTTCTTGAAATAGTTCTGATGATTGCCATGAAGACTAAAGATGAAAATCCGGAAAATGAAATCATCAGCAATAATTATCTTCTCGTAAAATTTGAGAAATTGCTGGAGAAATATTTTATGGAAGCTCATCACCCGAAATTTTATGCCGCGCATCTTTCTGTTACGTCCAATTATCTTAATACCCTTTGCAAAAAGTTAACGGGGAAAACTGTGGGCGAAGTAATCAGAAGCAGGATTGTTCTTGAGGCAAAACGTCTGTTAGTTAATTCGGAATATACCATTTCTCAGATTGCTTATGAATTGTATTTTGAAGACAATTCCTATTTTACCAAATTCTTTAAAACCAATACAGGACTCACCCCGGTGGAATTCCGTAAATCGATAAATAAGTAAAAATTACCATTTCTTCCTTTTTTATTGCCATAATCTCATAAGTGTCTGTGAGTAAATTTGTTGTGTAAAAAACAATCACATGATAATGGTGTTACGCAATATGCTCAGTTTTATCCTTTATCCATTTCGGGAGTTCATTAAGCTTTACCAATATGGTTTCAGTATGATGTCAAAAGAAAGCCGGACACTTTGGGTGATTGCAGTAATAAAGCTCATTATTATGTTCGGAATACTGAAAATATTCTTTTTTAGAGACTTTTTAAAAACAGAATTTAAGAATGACGAACAAAGAATAGAATATCTCCAGAAGAATTTTACGGAAATCAAAAAATAGAAAAATTACAATATCATGAATCATATAGACTGGGAACTGGTCAATTGGTCGAGAGCACAGTTTGCACTGACTGCGATGTACCATTGGATTTTTGTGCCGCTTACTTTGGGCATCACTTTTATGATTGCCATAATGGAAACCATTTATCTGAAAACCCAGGATGAAAAGTGGAAGTCGATTACTAAATTCTGGATGAAGGTTTTCGGAATTAATTTTGCCATTGGTGTAGCCACCGGACTCATTATGGAATTCGAGTTCGGAACCAACTGGAGCAATTATTCTTGGTTTGTGGGTGATATTTTCGGAGCTCCACTAGCCATTGAAGGCATTATGGCGTTCTTTATGGAAAGTACATTTATTGCTGTGATGTTTTTCGGTTGGGACAGAGTGAGTCCGAAATTTCATTTGTTTTCGAGCTGGCTCGTTGCAATTGGCTCCAACCTTTCCGCATTGTGGATTCTGGTAGCCAATGGTTGGATGCAGAATCCTACGGGAACGAGTTTTAACCCGGATACGATGCGGAACGAAATGATAGATTTCTGGGCTGTGCTCTTCAATCCGGTTGCAGTAAATAAATTTCTTCACACCGTCATTTCCTCTTATATTGTTTCGGCTCTGTTTGTGGTGGGAATCAGCGCCTGGTATTTACTGAAACGGAGAGATATTGTTTTAGCAAAAAGAAGTATGCTTGTTGCTTCCGTTTTCGGGCTTTTAGCCACTATCGGAACATTCTGGAGTGGTGACGAATCGGCAAGACAGGTGGCTGCGGCCCAACCAATGAAACTTGCTGCAATGGAAGGCTTGTACAAAGGCGACCGTGAAGCTCCGTTGATTGCCATGGGAATTTTTGGAGAACAGGAAAATACCATTCATAAAAGAGAAAAATTTATTGTTGAATTCAAAATTCCAAAGGCTTTATCTTATCTCGCATTTTTGGATTCCGATCAGTTTGTTCCTGGTATTGATGATTTGGTACACGGAAATCCTAAAGAAGGCGTACGTTCTTTTCAGGAAAGAATCGATAGCGGAAAAATAGCCATAGATGCATTAGGAAATTATGTGAAAGCTAAAAAAAGCGGAGATTTAGCTACAGCAGGGAATGAACTCAAAACTTTCCGTGCGCATGAAAAAGATTTTGGCTACGGTTATTACTTTGGTAAAAATCCGCACATGCTGATTCCGAATGTGAAAATGAGTTTCTATTCATTCCACATTATGGTCATTCTCGGAACTTATTTTCTGGTGCTTTTCATCATTCTATTGGTTAAAACTCTTAGAGGAAAGTTAGACCAAAGCCGTAGCTTACTGAGACTGACTTTGTGGAGTATTCCTTTGGGTTATGTTGCTTCGCAGTCGGGATGGATTGTTGCCGAAGTCGGGAGACAACCGTGGACCATTCAGAATCTGTTGCCAAATATCGCCGCCGTTTCGCAAATTGATGCCTATAGTGTACAGATTACTTTTTTCCTTTTCCTTATCATTTTTACCACTTTGCTGATTGCCGAAATCAAAATTATGCTTTCCGCCATCAAAAAAGGAACTGAACATTAATTCAAAAAAAACTAAGATTATGTTTTCATTTTTAGATTATAGCGGGCTGCAACATTATTGGTGGATTTTGGTTTCACTTTTGGGAGCGCTGTTGGTATTTTTACTTTTCGTACAAGGTGGTCAATCCTTGATTTATACTTTGGCTTCCAACGAAAAAGAAAAAACGATGCTTCTGAATTCTACCGGAAGGAAATGGGAAATCACCTTTACCACTTTGGTTACATTTGGTGGTGCATTTTTCGCCTCGTTTCCGTTGTTTTATTCCACCAGTTTTGGGGGTGCATATTGGGTTTGGATGGCAATTTTGTTTGCATTCATTCTTCAGGCAGTTTCCTATGAATTCAGAAGCAAAGCCAATAATTTTCTCGGACATAAGACCTTTGAGGCTTTCCTTTTTCTGAACGGTGTTTTAGGAAGCTTGCTTCTCGGAGTTGCGGTTTCTACCTTTTTTACGGGAGCAGAATTTTCGGTTAATAAAACCAATATTCTGGATATATCTTCACCAAAAATGCCGATTATTTCTGCCTGGGAAACACCTTTCCACGGATTGGAGGCACTTTGGACAACCGAAAATCTGGCATTTGTTCAGAATATCAGTCTGGGATTGGCGGTGTTTTTCCTGGCAAGAGTTTTAGCAAATTTGTATTTCCAGAATAATATTAAAGACGAAAATATCTACAAAAAATCGCAAAAAAGCTTGATTTCTAATTCGGTGTTATTTTTAATTTTCTTTCTGTTCTGGTTAATACGGTTGCTATTTTTGGATGGTTTCGCGGTGAATCCTTCCAATAGAGAAGTTTTTATGGAACCAAACAAATACTTTCATAATTTCCTCGAAATGCCATTGGTTTTAGCCGTATTTCTCATTGGTGTGGTTATGGTTTTGGCGGGAATTGCTGGCAATATGTTCTTCAAGAGTAAAAAGGGGATTTGGTTTTCCGGCCTGGGAACAGTTCTTACCGTTTGGATGCTTTTTCTGATTGCCGGTTTCAACAACACAGCGTTTTATCCGTCTACTCACGATTTGCAGAGTTCACTCACGATTTATAATGCTTCTTCCAGCGAATTTACCTTGAAAACGATGAGCTATGTTTCATTGCTGGTTCCATTTGTTGTGGCATATATTGCTTTGGTATGGAAAAAAATGGATTCTAAAGAAATATCTTCTGAAGAGCTTAAGGATTCCGAAAATCATATTTACTAATTCAAAAAAATTAAAACAATGTATTTCAAAGAAATCTTACAATTTATTTCACTTCCGGTGATGATTTATGTGTCTTACCGACTCACATTGTGGCTGTTCAAAAAATTAGAAAAAGAAGGGAAACTCAAATAAAAAGTTATGAAAATTATTATTCCCACCAACGACCGCGAAACCATCGCTGTTCATACCGGAAGATGCAAAGAATTTGGTTTTTATGAAATCGAAAACGGAAATATGGTTTTAGAATCATTTGTTCCCAATCCGCATCAACATCAGGATGAAGACTGCTGTAGAACGCATTCCGGAGAACATTGTCACGACGGCCATAGTGAACTTGTGGAGTTGTTTTCTAAAGGAGATTTGTTGATGTATTATGCAATGGGAAAACGTTTGCGCACAGAATTGAAGAATAACGAAATTCCGTTTGAAAAAGCATCATTTGTCAATATTCAGGAAATTATTGATGCTGTCCTGAAACAAAAATAACCTTATGTAATAAAGGTCACATTCCAACTCAGTTTCACTTATTACATTTAAAATTAAAAAAAAATACGATGTCAAAAATAGTCATACTCGGAGCGGGAATTGCGGGACATACCGCTGCAGCACATCTGAGAAGAAAACTAGGGAAGGAGCATGAGGTTCTTGTGGTTTCTCCCAACAGTAATTATCAATGGGTTCCGTCCAACATTTGGGTAGGAATCGGAAGAATGAAGCCGAAAGATGTCGTTTTTCCGCTGGAACCTTTGTATAAAAAGAAAGGTATCGGATTTAAACAGGCAAAAGGAATCAGTTTTTTCCCTGAAGGAAGTCTTGAAGAACCGAAACCGCACATCCTCGCCGAATATGTTGTCGGCGAGAAAAAAGGGCAGCAGGAGAGAATCTCGTATGATTATCTCATCAATGCAACGGGTCCAAGATTAGCATTTGACCAAACCGAAGGGTTGAATCCCGGCGAAAATGAAATGTATTCTGTCTGCACTTACGGCCACGCACAACATGCAGCAGAAGGTTTGAAACTTTTGGAAGAAAAGCTGAAAAAATCCGATAAAAAATTGAAAGTCCTCATCGGAACAGGACATCCAAAGGCAACGTGCCAAGGTGCAGCATTCGAATATATACTGAATGTCGAAAATGAGCTTCGTCGGAAAAAATTGCGGAATAAAGTAGAAATTACATGGATTTCTAATGAAAACGAACTTGGCGATTTCGGGATGGATGGTGTGCTTTTGGCTTATAAAGGAATGCGGATGAAATCCTCTGAAATGGTAGAAATGATTTTTGAAGACCGGGACATCAAGTGGATTTTGAAAGCTGGTGTTACGAAAATAGAACCCGGAAAGGTGCATTATGAAACGCTTGACGGAGAATATAAAACGGAAGATTATGATTTCGGGATGTTGATTCCGGCATTTGCAGGACATCCTTTCAAAGCGTATGATAAAAACGGAAATGATATTACTTCGAAACTTTTCAAAGGTTTTATGATTGTAGATGCCGATTATACGGAAAAACCTTATGAGGAATGGAAAGTACAGGACTGGCCGGAAACGTACCAGAATCCGAGCTACCCGAATATTTTTGCTCCGGGAATTGCCTTTGCACCACCGCATTCCATCTCCAGACCGAGATTTAGCAAGAACGGAAATCCAATTTTTCCTTCTCCGCCTAGAACCGGAATGCCTTCCGGAATTACTGCAAAATTGGTTGCAGATAATATTATTGCAGAAATCAAACATGGAAAATCAGCGCACCTTCACAAAGGTTCGCTCGGAAATATGGGAGCAGCCTGTATTGCTTCGGCAGGTTTTGGTTTAACAAAAGGTTCGGCAGTCAGTATCACGACGTATCCGATTGTTCCGGATTACGTGAAATATGAGAAAACCGGCGGTAGAGATATTCGTAAAACCTTCGGAGATATAGGATTGGCTGGACATTGGGTGAAATATTCGCTCCACATCGGCTTCTTATGGAAAGCCAAAATGAAACCTTTTTGGTGGCTGATTCCGGAATAAAATTTCAATTTAAAAAATCAAAATTATGTCAGAAAGAATATCGAAATGGGAAAAATTCAAAATGCAGAATCCCATTCTTCAGTTTGTTAAATTCTTGTTTTTAAATGTCAAAATTATGACCATTGTCGGAAAGGGACATGGCGGAACTAGAGGTAATGATTATGTAAAAGAAAATTGAATGATGGAGGTCATAAGACGTTTTCATATCAATAAATATCCTATTTAAAGGAATTTTCACTTTCTTGTAAGTCTTGCATATTTTTCAGATTAAGCAGATAATAAAATTTTAATCTGCAAAATCGGGATTATCAGTCCGAACATCATGTCTTTCAGTAAGCAATTAAATGATGACCACAATAAAAATACACAAATGTTAACGGGATATATTTTAGCTATTTTAGTAGGAGTTTCCCTCGGGTTAATAGGAAGTGGCGGATCTATTCTTACCGTTCCTATTATGGTATATATATTGGGTGTTGATCCTATTTCAGCAACGGGATATTCATTATTTGTGGTAGGAATTACCTCTTTATTAGGGGGGATCAAAAGTTTTAATCATCAGAAGATAGAATTTAAAGCCGTTTTGTTTTTTGGGATTCCCTCCATTACTACCGTATATCTGACCAGAGCATATCTTATGCCTTTGATTCCTGAAATTGTTTTGAGAACAGGAGATTTTCAGCTTACTAAACCTGTTGTTCTGATGATTATTTTTGCTATTATCATGGTTTCCGCTTCCTTATCGATGATCCGGCCGTGTAAAGACTGTGAAGAGCATATAGGTAATTCAAAACCCGATTTTAATTATCTGATGATTGTATTGATGGGAGCATTGGTAGGAATTGTTACCGGATTGGTGGGAGCTGGAGGTGGTTTTCTCATCATTCCTGTTCTTGTTTTTTTTGCAAAACTCCCAATGAAATCGGCGGTAGGAGCTTCTCTTTTTATTATTGCAATCAATTCTGCAATTGGTTTTATAGGATTTGTTACCTATGAACATTCGGCAATAGACTGGAGTTTGCTTATAAAATTTACCTTATTGGCTGTTGCAGGAATTTTTATCGGGATATTTTTATCTGGGAAGATTTCAGGAGAAAAACTCAAAACAGGTTTCGGATGGTTTGTGCTAGTAATGGGATTTTATATTATCACAAAAGAATTAATTTTATAAATAAAGAATGATTGAATATGGCTCAAAAGGATTTTTGGAACGAACGTTATTGTAATGAAGATTATATCTATGGAACGCTTCCTAATGAATATCTAAAAGAAAAATTAAAAAATTTGAAACCTGGTAAAATTCTTTTTCCTGCAGAAGGAGAGGGTAGGAATGCAGTCTATGCAGCAATAAAAGGATGGGAATCTAAAGCATTTGACCAAAGTGAAGAAGGAAAGAAAAAAGCACTTCTATGGGCTGGCGAAAACAATACAGAGATTTTTTATACCGTATCTAACGTAGAAAATATAGAATATCCAAATTCTTCTTTTGATGCTTTAGCTATGATTTACGCCCATTTTCCGGGAGGTCATAGAAGAGATTTTCACCAAAAACTCTCCCGATTTATAAAGCCGGGAGGTTATCTCATATTGGAAGGATTTTCTAAGCTTCAGCAAGAATTTCAGCAAAGAAATCCACAATCGGGAGGACCGAGAGATTCTGAAATGCTGTATGACCTTGAAGAATTAAAAAAAGATTTCGAAAATTTTGCGATAAAGGAAGCTGTTATAAAAACGATTGTGCTCAACGAAGGAGATTATCATAAAGGTGAAGCGTCTGTGGTGAGAATTTTTGCTGTTAAAAAATAATTTCTCTTATGTAATCGAAGTCACTGAAAAAGAAAACAGTAAGACATAACTTTGTATCGGTAAACTTTAAAAAATAGTATTATGTTTTTTCAGCATATTTATGATAAAAGTCTTGCTCAGGCAAGTTACCTGATTGGTTGTCAGGCAAAAGGTGAAGCGATTGTCATCGATGCTAAAAGAGATATTGATACTTACCTTGAGATTGCCAAAGAAAATAATCTGACCATTACCCACATCACAGAAACACATATTCACGCCGATTTTTTGTCAGGCTCTCGGGAACTTTCGGAAGTAACCGGAGCAAAAATGTATCTTTCAGATGAAGGTGGCGTAGATTGGCAATATGAATTTCCGCATATAGGTTTAAAAAACGGAGAAGTAATCAATGTTGGCAATCTCACGCTAAAAGTGATTCACACACCGGGACATACTCCCGAAAGTATCAGCTTTTTATTAACAGACCATTCTGCGACAGATGAACCGGTAATGATTTTTACAGGAGACTTTGTGTTCGTGGGCGACATCGGAAGACCGGATTTATTGGAGAAAGCTGCCGGAATTACAGGAACCCAGGAAAAAGGAGCGAAAGAAATGTTTCATTCTGTTCAGGATTTCAGCAAGCTGCCAGAGTTTATTCAGGTTTGGCCGGGGCACGGTGCCGGTTCTGCTTGTGGTAAGTCTTTGGGATCGGTTCCAAGCTCAACGGTTGGTTATGAGAAAATCAGAAACTGGGCTTTTCAGTATGAAGAAGATGAGGAAGGCTTTATAGAATATCTGCTGGAAGGACAGCCTGAGCCTCCAAAATATTTTGCCACGATGAAGAAGCTCAATAAGGAGGAAAGACCTTTATTAACAGAAGTTCCAAAACATAAAAAACTTTTCAAGGACGAGTTTTTGAAGGCTTACAACAGCGGAGTAAAAGTGATTGATACCAGGAATAAAGTTGATTTTGCAGAAGCTTTTATTCCGGAAAGTATTAATGTTCAAGGAAACAATTCTTTTTCGACGTGGATGGGCTGGCTGGTTAATTATTCCGAGCCTTTCATTTTGGTCGCTCAAGAAGAACAGATGGAAGACCTTACCCGAAAGCTGATGAGAATCGGTATGGATCAGATGATGGGCTATATTGATGATGTGAAAAATCTGGGATTGGATTTGCAAACTGCTGATGTTATTGATATTGCAGATTTTAAAACTTATTTGAACAGAGAAGATGTTCAGGTGGTGGATGTACGGAACAAAACCGAATATGAAACAGTACATATCGAAAATGCAGAAAATGTTTTTGTGGGAACATTGGAAGAGAATTTAGACAAAATCTCTCGTGATAAACAGGTAGTTATCCATTGCCAAAGTGGTGACAGAGCAGCGATTGCGTATTCTTTACTAAAGAAAAACGGTTTCGGTAATGTTAAAAACTTTTCTGGCGGAATGAAAGAATGGTTAGAAAATGACAATGTTATTACCAAATAAAAAGAAATGATACAAAATATATTGAAAAACTGGAATTTTGTACGGTTGCTTCGTTTGGCAATGGGAATTTTCCTTGTTGTGGAAGCCGTAAAATCCGGGATGTGGATTTTGGTTGCTGTTGGAGCAGTTTTTGTTGCAATGCCATTGTTGAATATCGGCTGTTGTACAACAGGAAATTGTTCTGTACCGACTCGCGATTCAAAAAAAACAAATGATAAGGTGGAATATGAGGAAATTAAATAAAAATATAGCAAAATGAATAAATTTCAGGAACTTATCAACCAGGACAAACCTGTTTTAGTGGATTTCTTTGCAGAATGGTGTGGTCCTTGCAAAATGCAGGCTCCCATTCTTCAGGATTTGAAAAAAAATATAGGCGATACGGCAAGTATCATCAAGATTGACGTCGATAAAAATCAGGCAGTTGCTGCACAGTTCGGAATCCGAAGTGTTCCGACGCTGATGATTTTCAAGAGCGGTGAAGTCAAATGGAAGCAATCCGGTGTTTTTCAGGCGGATGAACTGGAGAAATTAATCAGGCAAAACAGATAAGATAATAAAAACCTGATTGTTGTATTTTTCTCATTGTATTGAAGGGGGTGCGAAAAAGCTCAGAGTAATAATAACAAAAACAATCTTTTTAATGACAGAACTATATAATTATTTGAACTCTGTTTCTCCAATCAAAGATGAAACCTGGAAGAAAGTAAAAGAGATGTTTACGGAAAAAACATTAAAAAAAGGCGATTATTTTATTAAAGATGGAGAAATGGCCAAACAAATAGGATTTCTAACCAATGGAATTATTAGGGCTTTTTATAGAAATAATGAAGGAACAGAATATAATAAACACTTCTTTTTAGCCAATAACTTTGTTGCAGGATACTCATCTTTAATCACTAATGAACCTAATAAAATCAATCAGCAGGCTCTTACCGACTGTCGGTTATTGATAATAAATTACGCTGATGTGGTAAGCCTTTACGAAAGCTATCAAGATTTCGAACGTTTTGGAAGAAAACTTGCCGAACTATTCTTTGTGCACAAGGAAGAAAGAGAAGTTGATCTTGTAATGCTGGATGCAGATAAACGCTACCTTATTTTTCAACAAAATTTCCCCTGTCTTGAACAAATGATTCCTCAGTATCATATTGCTTCCTATCTAGGAATTACACCAACGCAGCTGAGCCGAATCAGAAGAAATCTGACAAAAAAATGATTTCTTTACATATGTAAATGCAAAGAACATCCGTTCTTTTTTTCTTTGTTCCATAATTCATATTAAATATTATTATGGTCCAAAAGTTAATGCTCACAATTATCAGTCTACTGTTTGTCTCGTCTGTATTCTCTCAAAAGAAAGTTCTTTTTGTGATGAGTGCAGCTAAAGAACTTCAATTAAAAAATGGCAAAACATATACAGAAACAGGTGTTTTTTTAAGCGAATTTTATTTAGCATATAGAGAAATTATAAGTTTAGGGTATGAAGTAGATTTTGCAACCCCTTTCGGTGTAAAACCATCTATTGACAAAGAAAGCTTAAATAAAAAATATTGGAAAGGAAGAAATTCTCCTTTAGATGAAGCCAAAGATTTTGTTCAGAATAATGAAAAATTCAATACTCCGAAAACACTTGAAAATGGTCTGGAAAATATAAATCAATACTCTGGAATGATAATTCCTGGTGGCCAGGGTCTAATGGCAGATTTAATATATGATAAGAAAATTAAAAGGCTTTTAAAAGAATTTTCAAACAATGGAAAAGCAATCGGTTTAATTTGCCACGCTCCGGCATTGATACTCTCTATTCCTAAAGAAGAAAACCCCTTTATCGGTTATAAGGTTAACTCTGTAACAGGATTGGAGGAGCTTTTTATTGAAAATTTTGTGATGAAAGGCAAACCCGAAAATAGGAAAATATCCCAACAACTCAAAAAAATGGGTTTGAAACACAAAAAAGGAGGTCCGGCAGCGAATTTTGCAATTCGAGACAGAGAACTTATAACAAGCCAAAACCCGTATTCTAACCAGGCATTTATAAAATTATATTCGGAAGCATTGAAAGAATATGAACTAAAAAACACTTTGAAATAGACCCTATGAAATTATCTAATAATACCATTTTAATAACAGGCGGAACTTCAGGAATTGGTTTTGAAATAGTTCAGCAATTTTATAATCTTGATAATAAATTAATTGTTACTTCCAGCAATCAACACAATCTGGACGAACTTAAAATTCAATTTCCTAAAATTGAAATACTGCTTTGTAATTTAAGCGATAACATTTCAGTAATCAACTTAATCAACCAATGCTTGGAAAAACATAATGACATCAATGTTGTAATTAACAATGCAGGTATCCAAAATAATTACAACTGGCTGGATGAACAAGATGGTCACAGAAAAATTGAAAATGAGATACAAATAAATTTTACAAGTCCAATGCAGATTGTTTATGGATTACTCCCAATATTAGCATTAAAACAAACTGCAGCAATTGTTAATATTTCATCGGGACTTGCATTGGCTCCAAAAAAATCAGCGCCTATTTATTGTGCAACAAAAGCTGCAATTCACAATGCAACAAAAGCACTTCGTTACCAATTAGAGAATACAACGGTTAAAGTATTTGAAATACTGCCACCGCTGGTTGATACAGCAATGACAGAAGGGCGCGGAAAAGGTAAAATTACCCCCAAACAACTTGTAAATGAATTTTTAATCAATTTCACAAAAGATAGATTTGAAAGTAATATAGGTAAAGTAAAACTTTTAAAATTCATACAGCGAATATTACCTAAACTTGCTAATAACCTAATGAAGAACGGATAGTAATCAAACCACCTAATAAAAAAATGCGATTGCAGAAATAGCAGATAAACAAGTAACTGATACCTAAATAAAAAATACTGATAATTTTACTTTTATTAGTTGATAATAATTCCAATCTATAAATGTTTCAAAAATCATTACTTCATAGTGTAGAGCTTTCTCACGAAAAATCACTTCAGACTTTGATTGAGAACCGTTCCGTTTTTTCACTGGAAAACTGTGAATTGAGTCTCTTTGAAACACATCAGTATTCGGAAAAAGTTCCTTTAGAATTTAATGATTTTGTTGTAACAAGTATGCTGAGAGGCAAAAAACGAATTCATTATCAGGATAGAATGCCATTTGAGTATCTTCCGGGAGAAACGTTTATTGTTCCTCCAAAATCAGGTTTTAAAGTAGATTTTCCGGAAGCTTCCGAAAACAGACCGACGCAGTGCATTGCTTTGGCAATTGATAAAAGAATTATTGATGATACGTTGGATTTTCTGAATGATAAATTTCCGAAAGAAGGAACAGCCAATTTATGGAGAATTGATTTTGAAACGTATTATTTTTACAACAGTCAGGATTTAGCGAATGCTATCAACAAAATAACGAAAGAATGTATGAGCGAAAATGTTGCGAAAGATGCGCTTTCATATCTGAGTTTGCAGGAATTGATTATTCGGATTGTACAGACACAAACTGCAAAACGACTCGACCAAAACCAGTTTTTGGTTATGGAAGCCAATAGTCCGATCGCTTCTTCCGTCGATTATATCCGAAAACACATTGGTGAACCGATTCAGATGAAAGAACTCAGCAAATACGCTTGTATGAGTTCGAGTACATTTTACCGTAATTTTAAAAGAGAATTGGGTATGAGTCCGGCGGAATTTATCATTAAAGAAAAAATAAAATATGCCAAAAGACTTTTAAACAATCCTTATATTCATATCAATGAGGTTTCGTTTGCAACGGGTTTTGAAGACAGTAATTATTTTATCCGGATGTTCAAAAAGTACGAAGGTATTACGCCGAAACAATATCAGCTAATGAACACTTCTATTTCGTAAAAAGAAAAAACATCTTAAAAAAGATGTTTTTATGTAGATTTTGGTTAATGCGATTAATTTACTTCGATGATTATTTTCATTGCTTTTTCTTTCGCTCCGTTCAAGAATACTTGATAGGCTTCTTCAATCTGGTCTAATTTGTAATGATGGGTAATCAGCGATTTTAGAGGAAGTTTGTTGGTTGCAGTTGCTTTCAGCAACATCGGTGTTGTGTTGGTATTGACCAATCCTGTTGTTATCGTAAGGTTTTTAATCCACAATTTCTGAATTTCAAAATCTACTTTCACGCCGTGAACACCAACATTGGCAAGATGACCTCCCGGTTTTACAATTTTTTGACAAATATCCCAGGTTGGCGGGATTCCCACTGCCTCGATAGCAACATCCACACCTTCTTCTCCGGCAATTTTTTTGATGGCTTCTTCTGCATTTTCAACCGCGGAATTTACCGTGTGAGTTGCCCCTAAAGTTTTAGCCAATTCTAATCGGTTCTCATCCATATCCACCATAATAATGGTCGACGGAGAATAGAATTGAGAAGTTAATAAAACAGACATTCCAACAGGCCCCGCTCCAACAATAGCAATCGCATCGCCTGGTTTTACATTTCCGTATTGTACACCAATTTCGTGTCCTGTGGGAAGAATGTCGCTCAACATGACTGCAACATCATCATCAATCGTATCCGGATATTTGTAAAGGCTATTATCCGCATGTGGAATTCTTGTATATTCTGCCTGAACTCCGTCAATCATATATCCTAAAATCCAACCGCCATCTTTACAATGAGCGTACAATTGTTTTTTGCAATATTCGCAGGAACCACAAGATGTTACACAAGAGATCAGCACTTTGTCACCCACTTTAAAATTGGTTACACTTTCTCCCACTTGTTCTATTATTCCGATTCCTTCGTGTCCTAAAATTCTTCCTGGTGTTATTTCAGGATTTTTTCCTTTGTAGATTCCCAAATCGGTTCCACAAATAGTCGTTTTTACGATTTTTACAATCGCATCGGTAGGTTTTAAGATTTCAGGTTTTGGTTTTTCCTCGTATTTAATGTCGTGGTCGCCGTAATAAACTAATGCTTTCATATTGTCTTTAATTTTTAATTAATCTTCAAATGTATTTGAATATATAGAAAGCGGATAGCACGATTAATGCAGATTGTAGCATTAATCCATTATTTCCAGTTGTGACAAATTTGTTTCATCAGGTAAAGATTAGGATGTGATTCATTACATTGGTTGAGGGTATCTTAACAGGAGGCTAGACATAAATCAATTATTAGCGTTTATCGATACCATTTTAAAGGTATCAAATCGAATTTAAGCTATATATAGAGATGAATTAATTAAATACAATTAGAGAATTTTCTTATTAATAAATACCATTACTTAAAGATTTAAAGAGTAAAACATCTGAAAATTACATTTGGGTTACAGATGAAATTATTCAGACATTAGGGCATGAGACCGGTTCGAAATCTTTTCCGCATGAAATTGAGCCACATACAAAGCATGCACAAAACTTAAATGGAGTAAATAAAAACATCGACTGTTGATTTTTATTACATAGTACAGTATCATTAGAAGTAATGTACTTTGAATTTACTCAATTAGAATTTTACAATTTATCATCTATAAACTAGATTACCACAAAGTAATATTGTAGTTTTTTAATAACGTTTATTAAACATATAATTGACAATTTTGTTATCTTGATTATTATTTTAAAGAATAAAAAATAGAGAGAGGAATTTTTGTCTTTGAAAGTCTGCGCTTTAGTGAAATTTTGTGTTGAAAAATTGTCTTTTTTTTGGAAAACAAAAAAAGGCATATATTTAATCTTATTTAAAAAAGTGACCTAAAAATAAGAGAACGATATAAAGCTTATGGATAGGGATTTTTTCAAATAAGAGCAAGTCCCGTCCAATCCAAATATTTTGCCAAAAAATGATAATAAAACAGTATTGAATTTCAATACTGCTTCTTATGAATAAGAAGCAGAAATGTTTTTTAAATAGTGTTTCTCTTTGATTTAAAATAAAAGTATCAGGAAAATAAGTAAATAGTATAAATTTTGAGCTATCTCTTTTTAGAACTCTATTTGTTTTCACTGAAAAAGGGTAGGAGAGCTAAAATGCACAAGTAAAATGTATCAATTATTGCAATTGAATCGGTAATTGTTACTTTGTTAAATTACAGTAATTTACAATTTTAGAAATGTAATAAAGTAGTACAAATGTTTCTACTAATTTATCCAATAAAGTTACGTAAAACTTTTATTTACAGGTTTTTGTAATGACGATCTTACGGAAAAAATGTAGAAAATAAAGATGTTGCAGCATCATAATTGTGTACCACTTTTGTACACCTTGTATTGAGTAAACCACCATCAATAAACACTTCTTTAGATATTGTATCGGGAAATAACATTATCCTATTAAAAAGCCCATCAATAAGGCCAAAAATGAAAAACTCTTATTTTATTAGAGTTTAGAAAAAGCTTTTCTTTTCCTTTTGTTTCTTTTTGTATGGTTTATCATTCCAAAGTTGTAAGTATTATTTAATGATTTTAATTTTAGATAATTAAACTCATTTAAATCAATACAAAAATGACAGCTTACACTAGAAAAAGACCATTCAAAGAAAAAGGAAAATTTGCGTTGTATTTAGATTTATATGTCCACGGAAAACAATGGCAGGAAAATCTGAAACTTTACCTTGAACCTGAAAAAGGAAATCCCACTGTCAAACAAATGAATAAACAAACATTAGCTATTGCCGAAAAGGTAAGGGTAGAAAGGTTGCACCAACTTCAAAATGAAAGTTTCGGAATTAAGAAACCAGCAAAGATGTATCTCAATTTCAATACTTTCTTTCTTGAATTGTGGGAAGAAAGAAAAAGAACAGGAGTAAATTTTGCAAGTTGGGAAAGTATTTATAAACAACTGAACAATTTTAATAAGAAGATTTTGTTTACTGAAATTACAGAGAGATTGATGGAAGAATTCAAAGCCTACTTGTTAAAAAGACTTCATCAAAATTCAGCTTCCCAATACTTCAATATCTTCAAACATTCTATTCACGAAGCCTACCGAAGAAAATTGATAAAAGAGAATCCAGCAGATATAGTGAAATTTATCAAAGAAGCGGAAACTCACAGAGAATATTTGACCAAAGAAGAAATTGAAAGATTAATAGAAGCAGAATGTAGATATGCTTTTTTATTCTCTTGTTTTACATGATTACGTTGGCCGGATATTAATAAGCTAACTTGTAAGGAATCAGAGAAGTAGACGGTGTTCATCACATTGTTTATAGCCAAAAGAAAACCAAACATTCCGAAGTCCTACCAATCTCGGATAGTGCGGTTAAATTAAAGTGATTGTTGCTTCTCTTAATTCATAAATTACTGTCATGTATGCTTATATTTTTGAATGCCATCTTTTAAAGAAAACACTTCCTTTTCAGGAAAAATCTTCTTAATTTTTCTCACCGCTTCGGCACTGCGTTTCCCAGATAAGCAATAAATTAAAATAGGTTTCTCACAACCCGAAATATAATCTGAATGATCTTGTAACTCTTCTACGGGAATATTGATTCCACCGATATTAAACTGTTCATGTTCCTGTGCTGTGCGGACATCTATGATTTCAAAAAGATCTTTTTTCTGCATCAGTTGTTCAAACGTAATGCTTTCCACAGTTTGGGATAAACCTGTAATCTGCACAGAAGTTTTTCTTAATCTGATAATCTGGGTTTTGCCGTTCAGAACATTCATCATCCATAACTTTCCTGCCAATAAATCTTCAGGATTTGTAAAATATTTTATGGCTTCATTAGCCTGCATGCATCCGACAATTCCCGCCAGTGTAGGCAAGACACCACCTTCTCTGCAGTTTGGAACCTGTGATTGTTCTGCATTCGGGAAAACATCTCGGTAATTGGGAGAGTAAGTGCCGTCTTTCTGTAAAACATTCCAGATGCTTACGTGACCTTCGTATTGATAAATGGCGCCATAGACCAAAGGTTTTCCCGTCAGTACACAAGCGTCGTTCAGCAGGCATTTTGTTTCAAAATTATCTGTTCCTTCGATAATCAAATCAAATTCAGAAATCAAATCCATGACATTGTCGGAGGTTACCCGAAAATTAAACGGAATGATTTTTACCGACGGATTTTGCTGCTTTAATTTTGTTGTGGCAATGTCAACTTTTAATTTTCCGATATCTTCCGGAGCATATAAAATCTGGCGGTGCAGATTGCTTTCGGAGACGGTATCATCATCGGCAAGACCAATGGTTCCTATGCCTGAAGAAGCCAGATATTGTGCCGAAGGACAGCCAAGACCGCCCATTCCCACGATTAATACTTTGGCATTTTTAAGAAGTTCCTGAGACGAAGCCCCAAATCCGGGTAAAGCCATCTGGCAATGATAACGTTCAAGCGGGTGACTCATATTCTTTCAATTAAATATGTTTTCTTAAAATTTCCTGTGCTTTTGCCATATCTTCAGGCGTATTCACGTTCATTAAAGAATCCGGGTTGCCTGGTTTCAGGATTAAAGTGTCACTGTTGATCAGCACTTTGCTTGGGCAGGTAATTCCTGATCCTAAAAAATTGAGGAGCAAAGGATAGCTTTTAGGTTCCCAAATCGTAATTAATGGCTCTGGTAAACCATCAAAAGGACTTTCATAAGTGGTTGCTGCTTTTTCTATATTCCTGTTTTCAATTAAAAACTCTAACGATTTTTCATCCAATAAAGGTAAATCACAGGCAACGACCAACCATGCCTTATCTCTTTGAGAACGCAATGCCGAAAGGATTCCACCAAAAGGTCCCATATTCAGAAAAGTATCGGTGAGGGCATTGTAATTTGGATCAAAATTTTCCAGCTGGTCTTGCCTGCAGGAAATAAAAACCTCGTCACAAAACGGAGCTAAAAGATCAGCCGCAAAATACCGTTGCTCTTTTCCATGCCAGTTGATTTTATCTTTAGGGTTTCCCATTCGCCGGCTTTTTCCTCCTGCCAGTACCAGCCCGTTTAATTTGGGAGCATCAGTCTCTTTTGAAATCATTTTTTCCTCCTGATTTTTCGATGAGTTGTATTTCTTTTATTACGATGTCATGACTCATTGCTTTGCACATGTCATATATGGTAAGTGCAGCAACAGATGCGCCTGTCAATGCTTCCATTTCGATGCCCGTCTTAGCTTCGATCTCGGCAGTACAATAGCAGTTATCCATACCAATAGGATGACACAACGGGATCAGTTCTCCTGTTTTTTTTGCGGCCATTATCCCTGCAATGATGGCAGTTTGGAAAACAGAACCTTTTTTGGTTTTAAAATCATCTTTCTGAAGTGCTTCCAGTATGTTTTCGGGAAGTATAACAGTGGCTTTGGCAGTGGCTTTCCTGTGGGTAACCTTTTTACTGCCTATATTCACCATACCCGGCTGTTCTTTTTTATTAAGATGTGAAAAGTTTGTCATGAGTAGAATTAAAAATTATATTTCCAGATTTTGTAGACTTCGCCTTTCTTAAATTCATTTTTTTCAAGGGGAAGTTCTATAAATGCATCGGTTTCCGCAAGATGGGAAAAATCCCCGGAACCATTGGTGTTTACTGATTCTGCAATCAATTGTCCCGCCGGATTCACCCTGAGTTTTACCTGGGCAAAATATTGTAATGAAAAAGGAAAATCGATATCATTCTGTAAAACGGCATATTGAGGATTTTGCCTGATTTCCAGAGATTTTTCCAGCCAGGGAATAAAATACCGGTGCAGGCACATAAATACGGAAACCGGATTTCCCGGGAATGCAAAAACCAATTTTTCGTTTTGGCTTTTTCCGAACCAAAAAGGTTTTCCCGGTCTTTGTTTTATTTTGTGAAAAAGCTTTTCTATTCCCAGTTCTTTACAGGCTTTGGGCAGATAATCGAATTTTCCCATAGAAACCCCGCCGCTCATCAGTAGAATATCATAACTGTCAATACATTGGGATAATTCTTTTTTTATCAATTCAAAATCATCATTCCAATGCAGCCGGTCAGCATCAATTTTATATTTTTCCAAAACAGATTTTATTGTGATTCCGTTGGAGCGTCTCAGCTGAAATGGAGTAGGAGTATTTTCAGGCGGAACCATTTCGTCTCCTGTGGAAATAATAGCTACTCTGGGAAGTTTTTTCACGGTCAGAAATGTTTTCCCAACTGATGCGGCAATCCCAAGAATAGACGGAGTAATGATCTGGTTGGCTTTTACCAATATTTCTCCTGCCTTTTTATCTCTTCCTTTCAGATGAATATTCTGTCCTTTTTTAATATCAATATTGATGCTTGCTACATTGTTGTTGACCAGAATATCTTCATAGCGAATAACGGCATCCATCGAAGAGTGCAATGCTGCTCCGGTCATAATTTCTATGCATTCATTGTCTTCATCAATAGAAAGTGGTGCTTCTCCGGCAGCCTGTACAGATTTGATGGTAAAGCTGCGCAATCCTTTTTCATACGAATTAAAATTGATGGCAATTCCATCCACCGTCGGTCTGTCAAAAGGCGACAAATCACGGTCTGCCAGAATATCTTCTGCTAAAATCCTTCCTGAGGCATTTTCATAGAAAATTTCTTCTGTTCCGAAATTTTTTACCTGGGAAAAGATGATTTCTTCTGCCTGCTGTACACTGATCATTTCCATAATTATCCTCCTATTGTTGCCATTGACTGATGTATTTGAGATGCTGTTAAACTCAGTTTCTGAGCTTCCCAACCGTCTTTCGGTTTTTTGTGTATGCTGCTGATAATGATGTTTTTCAGCTCTTCATCTGTTTTTCCCATACGCATTTCATCTTTCAGATTGATACCGGTACCCTCATATAAACAGGTTCTTAAAATACCGGAAGGAGTGATTCTGATCCTGTTGCAGTCTCCACAAAATGAACGGGTAAAAGCGGCAATGATTCCTATACTTCCTGTAAATCCCGGAATTTTATAATTGTATGATGTTGAACTTTTAGGATCCTCTGTCTTTTGGATTTCAGGGAAATGATCTTTGATGTGATTATAAATTTGTGCAAAATTCAATTTCAGGGAAATATCATTATTACCACCGTTAAAAGGCATTTCTTCAATAAAGCGGACATCAACAGGAAGATCTTTTGTAAGCGATACTAAAGGAATAATATCCTCAATATTTTCCCTTTCCATCACTACCGTGTTGATTTTTACTTTTATATGATGTTGCAGTAAACTGTCTAACGTTTTCATCACTTTATCAAAACTGTTTCTTCTTGTAATTTTGAAAAAACGTTCTTTATCAAGGGTATCGAGGCTTAGATTGACAGATTTTATCCCATATTTTTTAAGTTGCGGGATATATTGTTCGGTGAGAAGACCGTTGGTGGTTATGCTGAGGTCAGTAAGTCCGGCTAATTGCGATAGATTTTGGATAAGTTCAATACTGTTTTTTCGGACAAAAGGTTCTCCTCCCGTTATCCTGATTTTATCAACTCCCAATTCTGTAAATACCGAACAGATTCTGAGCATTTCTTCATCCGTCATGAGTTCATTTTGCTTGATCCAGCTAAGACCGTTTTCCGGCATACAATAGGTACACCGAAGATTACACCGGTCTACGATAGCAAGCCGGAGATAGTTGATGCTCCTTCCAAATTGATCTGTCAACATTTAAATAGAATAAGTCTTATTACAAATATACTGAATGTTTGGTTTTGAAATCGGGCACCACCGAGTGATATTGGGAATATGATATGAAATTCACAATTTGTGATATTCATTAATTAAACATATACTATTATGTTGATTATTTTTGGGATCTTTATATATTTATGAATATTATTAAACATAAAATAGTAAATGAGTTTTAAATATTAAAAAAAGAAAACGAAATTAATATATGGCAAGGGAAAACCTTAATAAAGACACAGAAAAGATAAATGTTGTTTTTCAAAGCAAAATCGGTCCAGATATACTTAATGATTTTCCGGATAATGCTTTTACAATAATTCTTCTTGATAAATGCGATTCCGGGAATTGTGTTACTGATCTTAATAAGTATAGTCTGAAATCGAAACAATTATTTATACACCTTCCCAAAAGAGTTTATAAATGGGATTTTTCTTTGGATACTATTGGAAGAAGACTTATTGTTGATGATTCTCTTCTTGAAACGTTTGCACCGGAATTGAAATACACATTCTCAATATATAGTAAATATGAAATGGTATATCCTAATAACGAAACGTATCAGAAGTTCAGTGACGAATTTGATGCCATCAGAAAAGAACTCCATTCTAAGTTTATGTTTTCTGAACTGATTAATGCTAGAGTTAGACTTTTGGCTCTTATAATTAATTTATGGGTAGAACATGCATACGGTAATTCTGGGATTGCAACTGGTGGAACTAATTTTGCATTTAAATTTCACTTATTGGTAGATAAATATTATAAAACTCAAAAAGGTGTTGCATTTTATGCTAAAGAATTATCCATTACACCTAATTATTTAGGGGTTATTTGCCGTGAACAGTACAAAAAATCGCCTTTAAAATTTATTAAAGAACGCGTATTGCTTGAAGCGAAAAAATTGTTACACAGTTCCGATAAAACTATTAAAGAAATATCCTTTGAACTGGGCTTTCAGAGTCTATCACATTTCTCTTATTTTTTCAGAACAGAAATGGGAATGACTCCCAAATCATATCGACAAGTAATGGATTAGTAAAGCTTATTGCAACAGGTTGTGGAAGACTTAGAAAACATTAATAATTTGTCATCAGGATAATTCTACTCCTTATTTTATAAAAGAGAAATAAAATTCCGCTAAATGTCAATTGTTTGGAAATAAAAACGTCCTGTCCTAAATATTTTTTAACGTTGTGGCTAGCCTGCTTTATGTACCACACACTGCTTTTTTAAATTTATTATATATTAGACATAAAAAATACCCCGCAGATAGGCGAGGCGCTAAATGTTTTCACAACGGAATAATCCTTATTGTGAATTGCTTTCGGTTACAAATCTAAAAATTATTTTTTTAACTGTTTTATGGTTTTCCGTAAAATAAAAAAACTAAAATAGCTATGGCAAAAAATATACTTGGATTAGATTTGGGAACAAACTCGATTGGGTGGGCGTTAATCAATCAGGATTTCGATAAAAAAGACGGGAAGATTCTTGGAATGGGAAGCAGAATTATACCAATGGATGCAGCTGATATGGGGAAGTTTGCGGAAGGAGGTTCTGTTTCCAAAACTGCTGCAAGAACTGATTACAGAGGAGTGAGAAGACTCCGTGAACGATTTCTGCTGAGGAGAGAAAGACTTCACAGGATTCTCAATATTTTGAGCTTTCTTCCTGAGCATTATGCTTCTCAAATTGATTTTGAAAAACGATTCGGAAAGTTTAAAGAAGAAACAGAACCTAAACTGGCATATAATAAAAATGGATTTATTTTTAAAAATTCATTTGAAGAAATGCTTTCCGATTTTAAAAAACATCAGCCACAGCTTTTAGAAAATGATAAAAAAATTCCTTATGACTGGACGATTTATTTCTTGCGTAATAAAGCTTTAACTCAAAAAATAAAAAAAGAGGAATTAGCTTGGATTCTTTTGAAATTTAACCAGAAACGTGGATATTATCAATTGCGTGGTGAAGATTTTGAAGAAGAAAAAGATAAAACGTTTGTACGTTTAAAAGTTGATAAGATTGTTGATTCCGGAGATAATGTGAAGGGCAAAATATTGTATGATGTTTATTTCGAGAATGGCTGGAAATATGATAAACAAATTGTAAAAACAGAAGATTGGATAGAACGCGTAAAGGAATTTATTGTTACTGAATCATTCTTGAAAACCGGTGATATAAAAAGAACCTTTAAAGCAGTTGATTCTGAAAAAGATTGGATTGCTATTAAGACTAAAACAGAACAAGAAATCGATAATTCAGATAAAACTGTCGGAACCTACATTTACGAAACACTCCTTCAAAATCCGAAACAAAAAATCAAAGGAAAACTTGTCCGTACGATTGAAAGAAAATTCTATAAAGACGAACTGAAACAGATTTTGGAAAAGCAGAAAGAGTTTCATCCCGAATTACAGAATGATGATTTGTACAGTGATTGTGTTCGTGAATTGTATCGAAATAATGAAGCGCATCAATTGACGTTGAGCAAAAAAGATTTTGTTCATCTTTTGATGGAGGATATTATTTTCTATCAAAGACCATTGAGAAGCCAGAAATCTTCTATTTCAAACTGTACATTGGAATTCAGAAAATATAAAGATGAAAATGGAGTGGAGCAGACACAATATTTAAAAGCGATTCCAAAATCCAATCCTTATTACCAGGAATTCAGGATTTGGCAATGGATGTTTAATCTCAATATTTACAGAAAAGATAATGATGAGAACGTTACGGAAGAATTTTTAGGCACTACTAAAGATTTCGAAAACTTGTTTGAGTTTTTAAATGGCAGAAAAGAAGTTGAACAAAAACAATTACTTAAATTCCTTTTGGAGCAAAAAGAATTTAAAGGGAAATTACTTACTGCAGAAATTGAAAAATATCGTTGGAACTTTGTAGAAGATAAAAAATATCCCTGCAACGAAACCAAAACAATGATTTCTTCAAGATTAGATAAAGTTGAGAATATTTCTGATGATTTTCTGACGAGAGAAATTGAGCAGAAGATTTGGCATATCATCTATTCCGTCAATGATAAAGTTGAATATGAAAAAGCTTTAAAATCTTTTGCCAATAAAAATAATCTGGATGAGGTTTCTTTCTTTGAAGCATTTAGAAAATTTCCACCTTTCAAAAGTGAATATGGTTCTTTTTCTGAAAAAGCGATTAAGAAATTGTTGCCTCTGATGCGATTGGGAAAATACTGGAGTTATGTTGATATTGATAAAAATTCGAAAGATAGAATTCAGAAAATCATTAATGGAGAATTTGATGAAAACATTAAAGATAAAGTAAGAGAAAAAGCAGTTCATCTTACGACTGAAAATGATTTTCAAGGATTGCAATTATGGTTAGCTCAATACATTGTTTACGGAAGACATTCGGAAGCTTCGATGATTGGAAAATGGAATTCTGCTGATGATTTGGAAGAATTTTTAAAAGATTTTAAACAGCATTCGCTTCGCAACCCGATTGTAGAACAGGTCATTACAGAAACGCTTCGGGTAGTAAAAGATATTTGGTTAAAATATGGTAACGGAGCCAAAGATTTCTTTAACGAAATTCATATTGAGTTGGGAAGAGAAATGAAGCTTCCAGCAAAAGAGAGAGGAGACTTTACTCGTAAAATTTCTGAAAACGAAAATACCAATCTCCGAATCAAAGCTTTATTGGCTGAAATGATGAATGACCATTCAGTAGAAAATGTTCGTCCGTTTTCGCCAATGCAACAGGAAATTTTGAAAATCTATGAAGATGGTGTTTTAAATTCAGGTATTGAAATTGAGGATGAATATTTGAAAATCAGTAAAACCGCACAACCTTCACCATCAGATTTAAAAAGATATAAGTTATGGCTGGAACAGAAATATAAATCGCCTTATACAGGACAGATTATTCCGTTAAATAAACTGTTTACACCGGAATATGAAATTGAACATATCATTCCGCAAAGTAGATATTTCGATGATAGTTTTAGCAATAAAATCATTTGTGAATCCGCAGTTAATAAATTGAAGGATAATTATATTGGGCTTGGATTTATTAAGCAATTTGGGGGAACTATTATTGAACTTGGTTTCGGAAAGAATGTAAAGGTTTTTGAACAACACGAATACGAAGATTTTGTTAAAAAACATTACGCCAATAATAGAGGAAAAAGAAATAAGCTTTTGTTAGAAGAAATTCCTGAAAAAATGATTGAACGCCAGCTGAATGATACACGTCATATCAGTAAGTATATTTCAGGTGTGCTTTCCAATATTGTGAGAGTGGAAGATGGAACAGATGAAGGTGTAAATTCTAAAAATATTGTTCCCGGAAATGGAAAAATTACAACACAGCTAAAACAGGATTGGGGACTGAATGATGTTTGGAATGATTTGATATTGCCACGTTTTGAAAGAATGAATCAGTTAACCAATTCAACAGATTTCACAGCCTGGAATGAAAATCATCAGAAATATTTACCGACTGTTCCGATTGAATTTTCTAAAGGTTTTTCGAAGAAAAGAATCGACCATCGTCATCACGCTTTGGATGCTTTGGTAATCGCTTGTGCGACGAAAGACCACGTGAATTTATTGAATAACCAATCTGCAAAATCTGAAACCAAACGTTACGATTTGAAGAAGAAACTGATGAAGTTTGAGAAGGTTAGTTATATTCATACTCAGACAGGTGAGAAAATCGAAAAAGAGATTCCAAAGCAGTTTTTAAAACCTTGGGAGAATTTTACGGTTGAAGCTAAAAATAGTTTGGAAACAATCATTGTTAGTTTTAAACAAAACCTGCGTGTTATCAATAAAGCCACAAATCACTATGAAAAATATGTAGAAAAGGATGGTGTTAAAACCAAAGAAAGAGTAGAACAGAAAGGAACAAATTGGGCGATAAGAAAGCCAATGCATAAGGATACAGTTTCTGGTAAAGTAGATTTACCTTGGATAAAAGTTCCTAAAGGAAAGATTTTAACTGCCACAAGAAAAGCTTTGGACACCTCATTTGATTTGAAATCGATTAGTTCTATTACAGATACGGGAATCCAGAAAATTCTTAAAAATTATCTGGAATTTAAAGGAAGTCCTGAACTTGCATTTTCGCCCGAAGGAATTGAAGATCTCAATAAAAATATTGAGAAGTACAATGATGGAAAACCACATCAGCCCATTAATAAAGTAAGGGTTTTTGAATTGGGTAGTAAATTCCAGGTGGGACAAACCGGAAACAAAAAAGATAAATATGTTGAAGCGGCAAAAGGGACCAATTTATTTTTTGCTGTTTACGAAGATAAAAACGGGAAGAGAAGTTATGAAACAATTCCTTTAAATGAAGTTGTTGAAAGGCAAAAACAAGGATTGTCTGTAGTTGATTTAAAAGGAATAAATGATTTTTATTTATGCCCGAATGATTTAGTATATATTCCCTCAGGAGAAGAAGCTGAAAATAAAAGTAATATTGATTTTAAAAACTTATCAAAAGAAAATATTGAGAAAATTTATAAAGTGGTAAGTTTTTCGGGGGGACAGATATTCTTTATAAGACAAGATATTGCTACTTCTATTGTAAACAAGGCGGAGTTTTCCACTTTAAATAAAATGGAGCGTGCGATGGATGGTTCTATGGTGAAAGAACTTTGTATAAAATTAAATGTTGACCGTTTGGGAAATATTTCAAAAGCATAGTTTATGATAACCCGCTCAATCTACATTGGCAATCCCGCTTATCTCAAACTAAAAGATGAGCAGATGAAAATCCTTTGTCCGGAAACCAAAACGGAAAAGGGGAGTGTTCCTGTGGAAGATTTGGGACTTCTGATGCTGGATCATTATCAGATCACAATTTCACACAATCTGATCCAGAAAATGATGGGAAATAATGTGGTGGTTGTGAGTTGTGATGCGCATCATTTGCCACATGGAATTATGTTGCCGTTATATGGTCATACAGAACATTCGGATAGGGTAAAAGACCAGTTGGAAGCCAGCGAACCGCTTAAAAAACAACTTTGGAAACAAACTGTAGAATGTAAGATTGAAAATCAGAAAAACGTTTTGATGAGGTTGGGAAATTATTATGAACCCATGATTGAATATCAAAGAAATGTAAAGTCTGGTGACGTGACCAACATGGAAGGTATTGCAGCTCAACATTATTGGAAATATTTGATTAGTCTTGATTTTCTAAGACAACGTTTTGGAGATTCACCCAATCAGTTTTTCAACTTTGGTTATGCGGTTCTGAGAAGTATTGTTGCAAGAGCCATTGTGGAAACGGGATTATTGCCTGTTCTCGGTATTTTTCATAAAAATAAATACAATCCGTATTGCCTTGCAGATGACTTAATGGAACCTTATCGTCCTTTTGTTGATTTATTGGTTATGCAATGGCTGAAAATATATCCGGCTACAGAAGAGCTTACAAAGGAATTTAAAGCACACATTCTTCAGATTGCGACCAAAGATGTGCTGATCGACAACAAAACAAGACCTTTGCTGGTAGCTGTAAAAACTACGGCATCATCGCTTTATAAATGTTATACAGGCGAAAAACGGTTGATCTCTTATCCTGAACTGATATGAATGCCGAAAGGTTTAATGCATACCGAATTATGTGGGTTTTAGTATTATACGATCTTCCGACTGAGACTAAAGCGAACATGAAAGATGCGAATCGCTTTCGGAAAGCATTAATTGATGATGGTTTTACATTATTTCAGTTTTCCATGTATGTCCGCCATTGTCCGAGCCGTGAAAATGCTGAAGTTCATATAAAGAGGGTCAAATTTATGTTGCCGAAAGCGGGGAAAGTCGCCATTATGTGCATTACTGATAAGCAGTTTGGAGACATTGAAATCTTTTTTGCCAGAAATAAAGAAGAGCCGCCACCAACCTTCCAACAGCTTGAATTATTCTGATTTTTTCAATCCTAAATAATAAATAAACCCACTGAAATTCAATGGGTTAAATTTTGAGGTTGTGTTGTATCTCAAAGATACGGATAAATGAAAGCAATTCACAACGGCTGATTCAGCCACAGAAACACAAAAAAAGTTGTGTTGTATCTCAAAGATACGGATAAATGAAAGCAATTCACAACAAAATCTCCAACAGGTATCCCTGTACCACGGTTGTGTTGTATCTCAAAGATACGGATAAATGAAAGCAATTCACAACCCACTGGCGGCGCTGCTAAAATAGCTGAAAGTTGTGTTGTATCTCAAAGATACGGATAAATGAAAGCAATTCACAACAAGCTGCCAGGGGTGAAAGAATAAACGGATGTTGTGTTGTATCTCAAAGATACGGATAAATGAAAGCAATTCACAACTGACGGCTTCCAGGTTCTTTTACTTCTATTGTTGTGTTGTATCTCAAAGATACGGATAAATGAAAGCAATTCACAACATGGTGTTCGCATCTATTATATTAATTCCCGTTGTGTTGTATCTCAAAGATACGGATAAATGAAAGCAATTCACAACTGATTATGAATATTTTTAATAAAATTCAGTGTTGTGTTGTATCTCAAAGATACGGATAAATGAAAGCAATTCACAACATAATAGCGGTAATTTAGAAGTAGACTTAAGTTGTGTTGTATCTCAAAGATACGGATAAATGAAAGCAATTCACAACGCACTTCTTTTATGTTCCTTCTAGGATACTGTTGTGTTGTATCTCAAAGATACGGATAAATGAAAGCAATTCACAACTGAATGTCCTACTGGTCAAATTAACTTCTTGTTGTGTTGTATCTCAAAGATACGGATAAATGAAAGCAATTCACAACTACGTTAAAATACGCCCTCAAAAGAGCTGGGTTGTGTTGTATCTCAAAGATACGGATAAATGAAAGCAATTCACAACAATTAATTAAATACAAAGACAAACGATATGGTTGTGTTGTATCTCAAAGATACGGATAAATGAAAGCAATTCACAACTACTTGCAACAGCACCTTTATAATCTGTATGTTGTGTTGTATCTCAAAGATACGGATAAATGAAAGCAATTCACAACGTGTGCGCTCTAGCGATGCTAGATTACAAAGTTGTGTTGTATCTCAAAGATACGGATAAATGAAAGCAATTCACAACACAATATCCGTTTGATGATTTTGTATTGCGGTTGTGTTGTATCTCAAAGATACGGATAAATGAAAGCAATTCACAACGGGGCAAAATATAGACCTATTGGACGGGTTGTTGTGTTGTATCTCAAAGATACGGATAAATGAAAGCAATTCACAACCAAAATCATCGTTTACACAACGGCGGCACTGTTGTGTTGTATCTCAAAGATACGGATAAATGAAAGCAATTCACAACTAAAAACGGAAACTTTGTCGAGTTGATAACGTTGTGTTGTATCTCAAAGATACGGATAAATGAAAGCAATTCACAACTATTAATGGCGTTGGGAATAATTTCGTTTTGTTGTGTTGTATCTCAAAGATACGGATAAATGAAAGCAATTCACAACTCTTTGTTCCTTCAAGGATACTTTGGAATAGTTGTGTTGTATCTCAAAGATACGGATAAATGAAAGCAATTCACAACTAGATGCAACAGCACCTTTATAATCTGTATGTTGTGTTGTATCTCAAAGATACGGATAAATGAAAGCAATTCACAACCTCTAACCACTCTTGTAAACTAAATGCTCTGTTGTGTTGTATCTCAAAGATACGGATAAATGAAAGCAATTCACAACATGTACCTTCATTGAAATTAAGTTCAAGTTGTTGTGTTGTATCTCAAAGATACGGATAAATGAAAGCAATTCACAACGGCAACATCAAAGGTAATGTTATGTGTTTAGTTGTGTTGTATCTCAAAGATACGGATAAATGAAAGCAATTCACAACACTAAGACCGATAAGTTTGATTACTTTTGGGTTGTGTTGTATCTCAAAGATACGGATAAATGAAAGCAATTCACAACCGCGGTGGCATACGAATGTAAAATTATGGCGTTGTGTTGTATCTCAAAGATACGGATAAATGAAAGCAATTCACAACACTAAGTTCATTTATCCATCCAATCATAACGTTGTGTTGTATCTCAAAGATACGGATAAATGAAAGCAATTCACAACGGGATTGATTTACTTCTCGGAGGATCATTGGTTGTGTTGTATCTCAAAGATACGGATAAATGAAAGCAATTCACAACTAGGATGCGAGGAACACGAATTGATTGAAAGTTGTGTTGTATCTCAAAGATACGGATAAATGAAAGCAATTCACAACTAGGGGATTAACGGTAACTACGGATTATCCGTTGTGTTGTATCTCAAAGATACGGATAAATGAAAGCAATTCACAACGGGATTGATTTACTTCTCGGAGGATCATTGGTTGTGTTGTATCTCAAAGATACGGATAAATGAAAGCAATTCACAACTAGGATGCGAGGAACACGAATTGATTGAAAGTTGTGTTGTATCTCAAAGATACGGATAAATGAAAGCAATTCACAACTGATATGAAGTTTGGAAATTTAGAAACTATGTTGTGTTGTATCTCAAAGATACGGATAAATGAAAGCAATTCACAACTAAAATCTTGTTTTTGCTTCATCATCACCTGTTGTGTTGTATCTCAAAGATACGGATAAATGAAAGCAATTCACAACAAATTTTAAAACCTCTCTCAATAGCTAATCGTTGTGTTGTATCTCAAAGATACGGATAAATGAAAGCAATTCACAACAAGTGTATTCCTTCAGATAATCTGAAAGATGTTGTGTTGTATCTCAAAGATACGGATAAATGAAAGCAATTCACAACTGTGTTAAATATTATAATACAGGCAGATATGTTGTGTTGTATCTCAAAGATACGGATAAATGAAAGCAATTCACAACGCAAATGGATTGTAAACCATTTGACAAGTAGTTGTGTTGTATCTCAAAGATACGGATAAATGAAAGCAATTCTCGTTGTGTTGTATCTCAAAGATACGGATAAATGAAAGCAATTCACAACTATCATTGATTGGAATCCCCTTCAAAAACAGTTGTGTTGTATCTCAAAGATACGGATAAATGAAAGCAATTCACAACGCTAATTTGTAATTATTATAAATAATACATGTTGTGTTGTATCTCAAAGATACGGATAAATGAAAGCAATTCACAACCTGGAAGGTGTTCTATTGTCTTTTTATAAAGTTGTGTTGTATCTCAAAGATACGGATAAATGAAAGCAATTCACAACAAAAACCTTCACAACTATTGGGTTGATAAAGTTGTGTTGTATCTCAAAGATACGGATAAATGAAAGCAATTCACAACACTCTGTAAAGATATAAAAATATTTAATACGTTGTGTTGTATCTCAAAGATACGGATAAATGAAAGCAATTCACAACAATGAGTATTACAGGGATGAAAATCTTATTGTTGTGTTGTATCTCAAAGATACGGATAAATGAAAGCAATTCACAACGAGATAAAGCACCGGTTCGTTGGAAATTACGTTGTGTTGTATCTCAAAGATACGGATAAATGAAAGCAATTCACAACCATATGCAGCAAGTGCCTTGCGGTCGTTGGTTGTGTTGTATCTCAAAGATACGGATAAATGAAAGCAATTCACAACAATGAGTATTACAGGGATGAAAATCTTATTGTTGTGTTGTATCTCAAAGATACGGATAAATGAAAGCAATTCACAACAATGAGTATTACAGGGATGAAAATCTTATTGTTGTGTTGTATCTCAAAGATACGGATAAATGAAAGCAATTCACAACAGGAAGCCACAGCAAGTACAATTAATGACTGTTGTGTTGTATCTCAAAGATACGGATAAATGAAAGCAATTCACAACTTGAGACGACGCCGTACGATGAGCCGTTGGGTTGTGTTGTATCTCAAAGATACGGATAAATGAAAGCAATTCACAACGCGTCCTTTGATTTCCTTAATTCCCAAATAGTTGTGTTGTATCTCAAAGATACGGATAAATGAAAGCAATTCACAACTTTGCGCTCTTAAATCATTGTAAAAGTCTTGTTGTGTTGTATCTCAAAGATACGGATAAATGAAAGCAATTCACAACCGACTTTAACGGCGTATTTACTTGGTTTTGGTTGTGTTGTATCTCAAAGATACGGATAAATGAAAGCAATTCACAACAGACGGTCGCGGTTGCATTGTCTCAGGAACGTTGTGTTGTATCTCAAAGATACGGATAAATGAAAGCAATTCACAACACAACCGCTGGCGAGACCGCACCACGTTAGGTTGTGTTGTATCTCAAAGATACGGATAAATGAAAGCAATTCACAACCTACTAGAAAACAACAAGCTGAAATAGATAGTTGTGTTGTATCTCAAAGATACGGATAAATGAAAGCAATTCACAACAGGAAGCTACCGCAAGTACAATTAATGATCGTTGTGTTGTATCTCAAAGATACGGATAAATGAAAGCAATTCACAACTGTATTATAACCAGAAGTAGTAATAACATTGTTGTGTTGTATCTCAAAGATACGGATAAATGAAAGCAATTCACAACAAATTCGGGGTGTATGATACTGATATTATCGTTGTGTTGTATCTCAAAGATACGGATAAATGAAAGCAATTCACAACATAATGGCCTTATGTGCCTTAATTATTCAGGTTGTGTTGTATCTCAAAGATACGGATAAATGAAAGCAATTCACAACAGAATTCTTGGTCAAATGCTTGGTACTAGCGTTGTGTTGTATCTCAAAGATACGGATAAATGAAAGCAATTCACAACAGACAAGCGTTATGAAAAAATCGCAGATCCGTTGTGTTGTATCTCAAAGATA
>NQWY01024850.1:0-11703 GCA_019425655.1 Rhizophagus prolifer
TTTTTTGATCATACTGTTTGGCTATCGGATGGCCCCAAAACACACCATTTAGCTTTTGTAAGATGGTATAAGCCAGCCGAAAATCATAAAACAAGATTTTACTGTAAAATAGATAAGGATGATGAAAAATCTTGTAATATTGAATTGTGGAAATCGGAATTTTATGAAATGGGAAGGGACTGTATCATTCCTATACATAATATTTTATGTCGGTTTGTTTCAGCAAGTTTCAAAATTGGACAAAGAAACCCAAAAAATTATATGGCTGTTGTTCCAATAAATAGGAAATACCATATTTAATCAATATATCGCAATATATCAACGTATATATTAATTTATCAATGCATTTTAATAATTTAATATAATTTTATTATTTTATTAATTAATAAATTACATAGCTTCTTTTAATTAACGCTAATACAAGGTGTGATTTTAATATTGTAATGTGTAAAAAAAAATTCACTAGCAAATAATTACAAAATAAATAAAATAATTTATTAAATTTAATTACTTTATTAGTATATCTAAAAATAAACATTTATTTATTCATAAGCGTGAGAGATTAGGAGACTTATCGGGTTCTTTAAAAATCTATGAAAGTCGTCCGATTATAGGATACATCGGGTGGTTGAAAATCACCTGATACTTGTTGCGCCCATCGGAGCCTAATTGATATAACATAGTATAATAATAGTAATGCCGATTCTTACTAAAACCAATCGGGCAAATATCGATTTCTGATTGACACTGATATTTACCTGGTAGTTATTATACCGATAGCTAATCATTCGACCAGTGTCACTTAATACATCATCCATTAGTCTTTGAAATATTCCCGGTGCATTCTTTAATCCATATGGCATAACATTATATTCGTATAATCCTTTTGAGCATATAAACGCTGTTTTTTCTTTATCTTCTTCCGCCATTTCTATTTGATGAAATCCTGCTGCTAAATCCAAACTAGTAAACCATCTGGCTGTTCTATATCTTTCTAATAATTCATCTATTCTTGGTAACGGATATGCATCTGTTATTGTTACTGCATTCAACTTCCTATAATCAACGCAAAATCTATAGTTTCCACTTTTCTTTCCTGCTAAGATAACTGGCGATGCCCAAGGGCTCTTTGATGGTCTTATTCTTCCTAACTTCAGCATATGTTCTACTTCATTCTTAATAAACTTTTCTTTTTTCTCTGTTTCTTTATATCTTTTCTGCATTATTGGTTCCTGCCCTTCTTTAATTACAATTTCATATCTCACATAATTTATTCTATTTTCTTTTTCTTCATTATACTCAAATATATCTTTATACTTATTAACAATTTCTTCTATGATTTCTTTTCTCTCATTATTAATTTCACCGACTTTCAGCTTTTCTCTAATCTTTTCTCTCTCGTCCTGGAGAGTCTGCCTCTTTATAGTCTCTCTTCTCTGAGAGCCAAGACTTACACTTTTAACTCTTGTTCATCTTCATTCTCTTTGGTATAATATTCTTCAGAAGATTCTATATACAAATTCTCTTTTTTATATAGTTCTTGATCATCTTCGCTTTCATATTCATTTTTGTTTTCTAGTTCATCTTCCTCTTCAGAACTTTCTTCTGATTCTTCTTTTTCATTGTTCTTTCTATAACTAATTGGAACTTCATATTCTTTTCCTTCTATTTCTATGGTCAAAATACCATTTTTTAAGTCTATTATTCCATGTTTCAATAAATCTGTTCCTAATATTAGATCTTTTTATTCTGAATCGATTACTTGGAATTCCATAGGTATCAACAATCCTTTATCTAATTCAACCTCTATCTCTACAGTTCCTAAAGATGCTACCTTTTTCCCGTCTGCAATCTTAAATACTACTTTGCTCTTATGCTTGATAGGTATCTCTAATTCTTTTGCTATAGTCCTTTAGATATTACTGATGGTCCTGCTCCTGTATCTACTAATGCTCTTATCATTTTCCCCTCTATTACTATATCATACCTTGTAGCTTGTGTTTTCTTATCATTTATTTTGTTAATTTCTCCCGAGTGTAGTCAATAATTTAACTCCTTTTTAAGTTTCCTTTGAACAAATGGCTTTTCTTGTAAATACTGTCTCATTGGTATTGTTATGTTAGCATTCATTACTCGTTCTACTTCGTCAATTTCAGGCCTTTCGTATCTTCTCTTGACCTTTTGATTAGGACACTCATTTGAAAAGTGACCTTTTTGGTAACAATTTCCACATACATTATTTACTCTTCTGGTATTCTGTCCTCTTTATCTTTGTTCAGGGGTAAAACCCTTTCCTCTTTTCTTAGATATCTCAGTCATTACAACATCATTTACGATTTGTGGTTCCCTTTGAAAATCTTGTGCTTTTTTAAACTGCTCGTTCTATTGTGCATTCGTTCTTCTATTTTTATCCTCATTCATTACTTTATCTTTGGTTCTAACATTTGATCTGGTTTGTACTGGATAACAATCATCCCCATAATCATCGTATTTTTCTTCATCTCCATATTCTTCTGTGTAATAGTTATCATAATATCCTTCTTCTGCATAATCACTTTCATATTCATATTCGTCTCTATATTCATCTATATATGGTTCAATTGCATTCACTCTTCTACTATAATTCCTATTATTTGGACAATTTGGTTTAATATGCCCTTCTTCTTGACAGCTATAGCATACTAATCTTCTCAGTTTATTCTGGTTTCTATTAGGATAGTTTCCGTTCCCATTAGATCTTCTATTATCATTCCTTCTGAATGATCTTTTATTATTTGCTCTATCTATTACATGAGCTTCAAATTTCTTGAACATATTTGTTAACTCATCCATTTTTTCTTCTGTTACCGATTCTTTCATTTGTTGGCTAACAGGGTTCATTCCTTTATATTTTTGAGTATTTTCTTGTAAGATACTTTCCATACTTCCTCCTTGATTTATTTGTCCTAACACTACATTTCTCATTAACTCATTTTGGGCAAATTCTTCTCTTCTAGCTTCAGTTATCGCTCCTACTAAATCTCCTGGATTTCCTCTTCTAACATGATATGCTAATGCTGGTTTCAATCCTCTAATAAAATAATCTACCTGATAAGTATCATCTAAAGCGTGTTCTCTTGTAGCTATTCTTAATACTTTTCTAAACCTACTGGCATATTCTTCTATTTCCTCATTTTCTCCTTGTTTAATATTACCTAACTCTATTATCTTCTTTCTTCTATTCTCCTCACTAGTAAACCTTTTTTTAATTCTGTGTTGCAAATCGTCATCATTATCATTATCCTGCCAATTGGTCAAGTTATTTGCATTTGCTATCTTTCTCTCATTATACCAATCCCAAGCTGCTCCTCTCAAACATGTTGCCGCATAATTCGCTTTTCTAATTCCATTATTTCTTGCTGGTTTTCCAGTTGCTTCATAAGCTGCCTCAACCTGTCTGATTCACGATTCTACGTTCTCATCCTTTTTTCCATAAAACAATGGTGTGGTAATAGTACCACCCAACTCTTCAGTATTAATTCCTCCAATTAACCCTGTAATATTATTTCCTGATGCCTGATCTAAATTTACTCCTAAATCTATCCCAAACGTTAAATTAAATGCGTTTCTTAGTGCTGCGTTCAACTCTCCTCGATTTAATGCCATATTTGTTTCTGTAAATAATTCTTCAAGATTATAATCACTTAGTTCATTTTCAGATTTTTCGCTTTCAAGGTTCAAATCTTCATTTAAATCTACTTTCTCATTTAAGTCCAAACCTTCAGTATTTATAACTTTTTCGTCCTTATCAATACTTTCCCTTTGTCCTAATTTTTCATTTTTCTTTTCTTCTTTTTCTATGTTTTCTAGAGTAGTTTCTATTTTCTCATCTGTATCCCAAAGCTTTTCTAGTTTTTCTGCTTCTAAATTATCCTTTTCTTTTTCATCTGAAGCTTCGTATCCCTTATCTTAGTTATTTCCTTTTTTTTTTAGAAACTTTTCTAATTCTTCCCCTATTACAGTTTCTAGTTCATTTTTCACATCTTTGAACTTTTCTATAAATCCTTCAATCCTTAATTCTTCTATTCTATATCTATACTTTACCATTTTTATTACTTCTATTCCAGTCAAATCGATCTTGTATATTTTAACCCATTTTTCTATTATTTTGACTTTTTGCTTAAATTCTGGTTCTTTAATATCATCATCTTTTAATCGTTCGCTCTTTTCACTATTTTATTTAATTCCTTCCTAATAACTTTGTTATCCTCATCTCTAATTTCTTTGAACTTTTCTACCAACTCCGGTATGATCAAACTGTATTCGTCATGTTCTAATTATATCAATTTCTCTATATCTTTCTAATTCCAATCCATTGGTTTCTGCTATTGCCAACATTGTTTGCACTTTATTCTCATGATAATATTTTTGATTAATCTTATCTATTACCTTTAATAATTCAGCAGATACTGCTATATCATCTTTATCTCCTACCTCTTCAAATTTTTCCCATATCTCATCCAATAATAGTTCTTCCTCTTTGAAATCCAAGGTTACTAACCTAACAACTGCTTCTCTATTTACTATCCTTCCTTTTTCCTTATTTCCTCATATTACTGCATTAATTAATGATCCTTCGTTCACTCGTCACCACTCTGTTAATTGTTCTATAACTTCATCATCTGGGTTATTGGCTATTTCTAAGTACCTTTGTATAAATCCTTTAAATATTATTTGATCCTCTGAAAATCCCAATATTGCTTCCAACCTTTGTATTTCTTCTATGTCTATTTCAATTCCTTGTTCTCCCAATTTTCGATGAATTCTATCCTCCTCATTACTAATTCTTGTTCCTTCACTACTATTTTTACTTTCTACATCACTGACAATTACCTCTTTTATCTCTTCTCCAAAAGCATGAGTATTTATGAACCCCTGTATTATCATGTCAGTCCATTCTTCTTCTTCCCATGGTCTCCAATATTTATTCATGTTCCTTTTCTTTGGATATCTTATGCCTTTTTGAAATTCTTTGACGATATCCCTATTTCCTGAATCAGCTATACTTTCTCCTAAATATACTAGTTTCTTAAAAAGGTTTATACTTTTCAGTGTAGTCACGAATTGTCCAATATTCCAACCATCTCCATCATCCCACTCCATTTGCTCCTGCATCCATTCCTAGCATTTGATCATTCTCTTTTCCAGTTCCACTATTCCCATAGCAATATTAGTCACTCTATCTATATCATTCTTTTTCTTAATTTTGGTACCTTTTAATAATTCTGTCTTAATTATTTCTTCATTTTCAAAAATCACCTTTTTATCCCTTACGGTTACGCATTCTTCTAATATCATTTCTATCACGTTTTCTATAGCATTCGCACTAAATCTTGGTTTCTCTACATACCTTATAGACCATATTAGTTTACTTAATACCCTTTTCTTTCTTTCTACTTCCATTGATGTTACTTTACCCTCTATTAACTCCTCAAACGCAAAGATGGTCATCCAATTATAACCCTTGTTCTCTATTCCTCCTATTACTTTATCTATCACATTCCAAAACTTTTTAAAGTCTTCAGGTATTCCTACGTCTTTACCATCGTCATCTACTTGTTTCCCATAATATATTATACATGAGGCGTCAGCCTGCGAATAATGTTTACTTTTTCCTTCTACATATCTATCATTATAGTGTTGTCGGCTAATTGTCCGCCACTTATCATAAATATCCATTTTAACAAATTTTATTACCTAGTTTTAATGTCATTCAATTAATTGGGTAAACTATTTCGCAGATACTTTTTAATCACTTTTTATACTTCACAATTTATTTTACTTGCGCTTGCAAACTCATTTCTTTATTTAAATTTTATTCTTGATAGTTTAATGACATCCCGGTCTACAACTTTTTCTTATTACAAAAAAAAAAAAATTTTCATACTTATGAATTCCTTCAACTTTTCTTTGATATATTCTTTATCTTTCTTATTTAACCTAACTATAAATTTGACCTTTCCATTTACATTACTTATCTTTTCCCTACCAATTTCTTTAAAGAACTTATATATTCGTATTCCTATCTGGATTCTCTCTATAATTTGTCTTCTGCTTTTATTTTTAACATTCGTATTTTTGACTACAGTACAGATAAACTGTTCACCTAAATCATACTACTTATTTAATAAGTTTTCTTCCTTTTCTTCTACTCCTATATAAGCATCCAACAGATCTATACTCCTGTCAACAGTCTCATTATCTTTTCTGTTATCATCTTTTAATTCATTTATTAATTCTTCCAACTTTTTTTGTTTACTCTTTTTCTTGATTACGGATCCATTTTCTGATTCTTCATTCGTATCGATATTTAGTCCTTTTTCTATTCTTACTTTTTTCATTCTCCAAGGAACATTTTCCTCTATACTTTGATCATTTCTTTTTCTTTTTCCTTTTTTCCTTACGCTCCTTTCATTAACTATATTCTCCATATTTTCAGTAACTATATTTTCTGTGTTTCCTGTACTTTCAATATTGCTAGTTTCTTCAACGTCACTTACATTTTCCATATTCTTTTCATTTGCTGTCATTCTCTCATTACTTGAAACGCTATTTTCTCCTATATCATTTTTGTTATCATCGCTTTCACTTATCAATTCACATGGGTCACAGCTTTCGTCAGGTGCTATTATTACTAAATCATACTTTATTTTCCACTTTTCTAACAATATGTTATTCCTTTTATCACAAAATTCTAATTCAACCTCATTACTTTGCGTTACTTTATACTTAATTTCTTCTAATTTTTCCCTAGTTATCAATATCCTCATTTTCAAAATTTTCAAGAATTATTTTTAAACTTTAAGAAAAATTTGGTCTTTTTCAGCTTCCTTATATACCTTTTTGAGATCACATGACTTTTTATCATATTTTACCGCAGTATATTTTCTATTTCTTTTCTCCTACAAGAAAACTTTCTGTTATTACTTTTCTTCTATTGCGTCATTTACATCATTGTGCTACCTACGATTACATTATATCACGTGACTTGTGCTATTTCCTTTATTACGTCATATCATGTGACTTGTGTCACTTGTACTACCTATATCATTTGTATTACTTGTACTACCCCTTTACTTTTTCCTAATTACCATTAACTTTTCCGTTGGTATCACATGTTCTGTACTACTTGTACCACTCCAAAAACTATATAAAGACCCTCCGTTCCTTTAATTTTTCAACCTTTGCTTTTTCCTTTTAATTTCCATTAAATTTTCTTTTTGTCCTACTTACTGCGTCTTATTCCATCATTCTTTTTACTGCGTCTTCACATGACTACCATGTGATTGGTACCACTTCACTTTTCACTAAGAAGCAACTTACTTTTCTATTCATTGCCATTAACTCTTCTTATTATGCCACAAACTTATAGTGAAAGTTGGATTGAATCTAACTTTCCTTATTACTTTTAAGATCACCTGACACCTTATTGCGCCTAATCTTAGGAATTTTTAATGGTATGTCCTTAAGGACATTTCTTTATTATGTCATTGAAACTTTGAAGTGCCAGGAATTATGGCACTTTACCTATACCTTTTTCTGGTCACCTGAACTTCTTCTTTGAACTTCATTATCATTCATTTGCGTTATTACGTCATTTTTATCTTTATTTTTGAATTCATTACATTATTAAAACTCATTACAAAAATTCATTTACATCATATATTCGTAAAAATTTAATTTAACCTTTTATTGAACTTTATTCTTTTAATACATTCTAAAATTTCTTTTACATTCTAAAATTTCTGACTTTTTCTTTTACACTAACGGTTAGAATTACTTAACATCTCACTCAGGGAACTTCAGGCATCCTACTCGAGGAATTCACAATTCTTACTGTTCATTTCTTTTCTGGTGGCTAGGTTGCTTAACATCTCACTCTGGAAACTACAGGCATCCAACTCAAGGAATTCACAACCAGATAATCACTTAACATCTCACTCTGGGAACTACAGGCATCCAATTCAAGGAATTCGTGATTATCCTGCCACTCAGAACACTTTCAACTTAATCCTAAGTTAATCTGTAGTCTTACCCCATAATTCCATAACTTAAGATTTATTCTTGAGCTAATTTGTAGCCTTACCCTGTTTTCCATAACTCAAGAATTTTCCTTTCTAACCTTTTAATTTTCATGGCTTACTCATAATTACTTACTTTCCCTGCCATTGCCAAAATCCATCCCATCAATTTATACATCAGCATCATTTACAATTTATGCCTTCATAATATTATATGGGATGCTTTTCGAGGTTCTTTCTCATTTTGATCCATAAGCTAATCTGTACCTCCATCAACTGGCCTAGTTTTCTGATATTTTTGTCTTACCATAGCTTAGGATCTTTCAAATTCCAGGTTAATCTGTGCTTCCATCGATTGGCCTAATCTTCTAGCACTCTTGTCTTTTCATAACCTGAAATTCATGCTTTTATACCTTCTTTCTACACCGCTAGAACTCCAAAAACCTAACTGTTTCCGTAAACAGATGTTTTTCGTTCAGCTTTACAGGTTAAAGGTACTTATAACTTCTGCCCTTTTCTTCTATCAGGCCTTAATTCTTAACTTCACTGACATACTTTTGACAAACTAGGTAGCCACGCACTTTATTCCTATCAATTACTTCCTCAATAATTGGTTTTTATTAAGGGTTCCCATTCACAAATGGTGTTTCATTGACTTGGTCGCTGGTGACTAGCCTATCTCAACGTCAATTTACTTTCGCAGTTTTCCTCGGTCATGCTGGACCCAACTTCTCAATACTATCGCAGTTTTGACTCTGGTCATGCAGGACCTCCTAAATCAAACTAAGCCCAAGTCCAGATCCTCAAGAACGCTACTGCGCCTCACTATATGAAGATAGCAAGAGTGGTCCCCTTTTTATAATTCAAAACCACTTCTTCTCAGACAAGCATGCATCATGATGTAGGGTCGAAGCTGCCACCTTCACCTACTTCGTCTTATAATACATAACGAAAGTTAATACTTCCAAAGAACAATAATTAAAAATACTTTCCTCATACTTAGTTTAGATTTTTATTAAACTTTAAACTTCACATTTGGGTAAAATTTAATTTACACTCCAACATTACATTTAAAGATAATAATACTTTATTGGATCAAAATCAATCCTCAAACCCTAAAGGAATTCAAGGTATATTTATACAAAATAAAGTTACACTAAACTATTTTCTATATATTGCTTTTTAGAAAATTTTCTATTAGAAGAAACTTTTTGTTAGAAAATTTTCATTTAGAAAATTTTCTTTTCATCTATGATGTCATATAATCATGTGACTAACTAATAAACTAGTTCCTATTCTAAAAATAAATTCTAAAAATAAACTTTAAAAATAAAGAAATAAATTCTATAAATAACTATTGTGTGACATCATATGATATCACATAACTATTAAACTATCATTTTCTAACGCTATGCTTGATTCTGGCACTACAACGGTAAGCTTGCGTTGCTAGACCTGGTCCTACTTCAGGATTTGCCGCTGGCGTGATTGCTGGAGCATGTACTGATGACGCAGGTGCTGCCACTGATAGAGCAAGTATTTGCGTTAGCATTAGTGGAATAACTGGTGTGACTGTAGACGCTGCCACTAGTGCGGCCACTGATAGTGGCGCCGAGAATGTTTCCTGAAGTGGGTCCTGTGGTGGGTCCTGTGGTTTGCATTGAAACTTCCTGACTGTGTGATCACGAAGTTTGCGTAGCATAGCAAAGGTTCTGCTACATCTATCACATGTGCGGTTTTCTTTTTTCATTACTAATGTGTATATAATATCTTACAATAGCATGTACCCCAAATTTAAGGTATAGGTGAAAACTGGACGGATGGGGTGTAGTGCAGGTTCTTATATACTTTTTGTAGAATAGCAGGAGAAACCCAAAACCGCCATAGAGCATGAACTAGGCACCTATTTTTGGTAAAGCTAGGAAACCTTCCAAACCGCTTCAGAGCAAGTTCCTATATACTGTAATTTGGGAATAGCAGGAACATGGTAAAAACTTCAATTGGTGCTGCACTAAGGCTCCTATATAAGAACCCCTTAGATCACTGAAAGAAACTCTTCTGGACTATCAAAAAAATTGCATACTAGGAACAACGTCCTACTCCTGCGGACTAGTCCTGGTATGTATAAAAGGATAGCAGAAAAGGCTTCAAATAGGTGATAAAGGAGGTTCAAGGCTATGAGCCATTTTTGGTAAGGGTGGGAAGTCTTACCATTTTTTATCATATAGGATAACCTGCCACCAGGGATTTTTAAGCCATTCCTGATGCTCATTTTTGGTAAGACTAGGAAAGGCTTACCTAGGTTCTGCGCTTGCATAGTGCATACCATTTTTTATCCTATATGATAACCAGGCTGCTGCCAATTTAAAGCTGTTCCTGGTACTCATTTTTGGTAAGACTAGGAATCCTTCTAAACCGCTTTAGAGCATGTTCCTATATACCGTATTTTGGGAATAGCAGGAACAGGGTAAAACCCCCAATTGGCACTGTCCTAGGGTCCCTATATAAGAACCTTTTAGATCTCCGAATGAAGCTCTTCTGGGCTATCAAAAAATTTGCATACTAGGAACGGCATCCTGACTCTCACGAGGCCTTTCTTAGTATAAATAAAAGAATAGTAGAAAATGCTTCAAATGCGTGATAAGGGGGTTCCAGACCATGATTACCATTAAACACATACAGGCGGGCAGGAAGCCTGCATAGGTATCCTCAGAAAGGATAGCAGGAACCTAACCTAGGGCCTACTAAAGGCTATTATAGGGGTATTCAGTAAGTATACCAGGGTGGCCTCCGGTAAGGTATACGCCCTGATATAAGTATACTAAAAAAGAAATAGCAGGGGGATAGTGAGAAAGGTCAGGGACTTATTCTAGACTATGATGAGCCATCTGCACCAGAACCCTCTTTTGCCTCTATTAACCATAATCTATCTAAAAGAACTATTTAACAAAACCTAACTACTATTATAATACAATTTTATTCCATTAATCAATTTTGTTAAAAATAGTTAAATTGATTATCTTATCTTTAGTAATTTCTTTCCCTTTAATGTCGTTACTAATTTTTTGTTTTTTCCCTTTATGTTTTTTGTTGATTTTTTGTTGTTTTTCTATATCGTTATCCCCTTGTGCTTTTCCTTCCGTATTCTCTTTACACTTCTTCTATTTATCTATTTTCCTTATACCCATATCTTTTTCTAATTTGATAACTTCCTCACATCGTAAACCTGTTTTAGAGATATCTGGGGTCCTATTTATTTATTTTATTAACAAAACAGTTATTAACATATGTTATTTTTCTTCTTTTTCTAAACAGTCTGGACATGTAGATGAAGTAATTTCTTAAAAGTGAAGTTGGTAAGTTTTGCGAAATTTACTATAAATTTATTTTTCAATAAAAATGTTAAATTTCTTTTATATTTTGTTTTTGTAGACTTCTGAGAATCGATCAGAAGCGTTAGAATTTAATAATGGTGAGTTTTATTATAAAATTTTACCACTTTTTCTTTCTTTCTTTTTTTTAATAGAAAATAACAGTAGAATGTATTGAAGCTTTTAAATTTGTAGAATATTTTAATTTAACAACACCTCTAACCAAAAAAAAATGCATAGAACAAAATCATTAATTAAAGTGAACTTCTTGT
>NQWY01024851.1:0-10231 GCA_019425655.1 Rhizophagus prolifer
CCCTATATACCCCATCCTACTTCTAAAACACCTCACCGCCAAAATTTTAGGATTAAAATACCTAGAAATAAAATAACCAATACTCTCAACCAAACTAATCTGACCCGTGTTATACTCTGATTCCTATAACTTTGTACCGCTTATCTACTTTTCAAATAAAGAATAATTACGAGAATATCTGTTTTCCTTATACGTGATAAAATTGCTGAACTGCCAAAGGTCTGTTATGTCGCACTTATGCCAGTTATTCTGCGGATTCTCATTTTCTTCCATATATCTCCCGAGCCATCTGTCCAGACAGTCCCTAATGAACATAATTTTCCTTTTGTTATTACCCTCACTAATTCCATTTGAAATTGTTTCGGTTTTGCCTGCTCTTTTAATTATATTTGTAATTCCGTTTCTTTTTTCCCACTCAATTACTGTTTCGCATCTCGCAGTCCAAATATATTGTCTCGCATATACTTGAATAAGTTCCGTGAACTGGTTCATAATTTTACTAAATACTTTATCAGTTCCTTGTAAATATAATTTCTTATTAATTATCCCTTTTATGCATTCGTGAAAAATACGACCATTGAATATTACATCGGATCTTTCATCAAGGATCTGCATTATTCTTGCTTTCCAATTGAAATCTATAACCACCTTTTCTTTAATTACTTGCTCCCCAATTTGCTCCAACGCTTGATTTATAATTTGCCGTATAGTTACTTTGTTCTCTTTACAGATCCACACATGAGTCCATGTTTCAATTGTTGAGAAACATCTAATACATCTACCCGAGAAATACACCTTCGGATTTCTTTTGCTAAGCACTTCCATCGTTGGCAGAATTTCTAAAAAATTTTTAATTTTGTAGGCGCACATTTCATTACCTTTACTTGACACCTCCTCCTTAAATTCTTTCATAATTAATTCGTATGACCGTGTCCAGTCAATTTCATCTTTTACCAAAAGATTCCTATATTTTTTGTTGAAATTTAACGCTAACCATTCTGCTTTAAACTTTGCTTGATTTAATTCTTTAATAAAGCTTCTCGGATTTTTTGTAATGAGTTTCTTACGCCAAAATAATTTATAATCCCAACCATTATTTTTGAGTAATATTTCTGTTGCCATTTCTTCTCCTGATAATCCCCTTTTGGCTAAATAATCTGCCATCTCGTTCCCTTCTATATTTGAATGTGATTTTACTTTAATTAAATTAATTCTTAATTTGCTGCCTGTAATGAACTCTTTCATCTTTTTCCATAAATGTATATTATCAATGTTCCAAATCCTCCGTGTATCCCATATTAAATCGTTAGCCGCCCATTTTTGTACTACACCTAAATTATCACAATAACATTGTATGTCTGCATCGTCTGGTATTGTGAGCAAAGTTACTAAAATCGCTATTAACTCCAAATCAGCAACATTAAAATTGTTTTTAATATTCACGCTAATCTCATTTAACACTTTACTATCTTTGTTTAATATTACACCTCCTATTCCTTTCCTGTTATTTTTTACCGCCGCGTCTGTATAAATGTTGAAACTTTTGTCAGCCCGACCAATATTATCTATATATTGTTCCTTAATTAACCTTCCAATTTTTTCCTCTTTAATTATACTATCAATGACTTCAAACCTGTAGTCAAACCTCATAAGTTCACTAATATCTTTTCTGTCAAACTTATTAATTAACTCATTCCATCTGTCTTTAAACATAACATTACCTTTTAACACTTCATATACTTCTTTTTGAATTTCGAAACAACTTATAACCCTTCTTGAAACTGTGTCCTTTAATAATTTATTTTCTAACCTCGTAAACCATTGTGGTTTTTTACCTCTGCTACTTCTACCAGCTTCGTTTGTAATCTGTTTCCACGTTTTCATTTTATTCTCTTCATTAATTAACTGCGAAACATAAAAAATTTTTACCGAGCGCAAAATTTTTCAAATATTTTCCTATCTATCATTTCATCTATTGTCGTGAAACCGCCTACCGTATTGTGGCTATAATGTCTGTCATGACTACATAATGTAATATTGTGCTTATATAAGAGTTTAATCGCGTCTACTAACCAAATCTGTTTCGTTGTATATTTAACGAAGGCTGCATCATTAAAAATACACCCGTTGAACCATAATATGTCTTTAATAGAAGCCACTTTTATCTGCATTATCTTTCCCAATTTTCCTGATTTATTGAGTGTATATAGTAAATTTTTACTAACTGTTTCTTTCTGTAATGCTTCAACACTCTTGCACCCAAATAAATTCCTGTCATGAATTACACTATTACATGTCGTATTCGCTAATCCACATTTATTCTTAACAACTTTCCTTATCTGAGCATCAATTTTCTTGACAAATGACTCTGGTAATATAACGCATTGTAGTTGATATTCAATGGCCGGTATAGCAACTACATTCCATAAGTAAATGCATTCTTTAGCTGTCAACTTTTTCCATTTCATCGTTGTAATTAAACTTTTCACTAAACGATTAATAAATATGTAATGTGATTTATATGTCACTGTATTATTTATCCAAACCCCTAGAATTTCACGCCCTCTTTGCTTCGATTTATATGGATTTCTTGATTGCTAATTATTATTCCTTTTTCATCATCAGGTTTGGTACCTATCGCCAATAGTTCAAACTTCTTTGGATTACATTTTATGTCACCTAATTTAAAAAAACTCTTACATACGTTATACAGCTCCAGGAGGTCCTCCTTGTTTCCTGCTATTAAATTCGCATCGTCCATGAACGCGATGTGATTAATATTTTCTTCAATGTGTTTATAACAACGAGTATTAATATTAATCATTTCATGTGCTTCCATTTTATACCCGTATTTAGTTTCTAATTTTTTAAGCCTGATTAAAAGTGGGTCAAAAAATATTCTCAATAGGATAGGCGACCATACTTCACCTTGATCCAGCCCGTCCTCCACTTCATATGTCTCTGTTAATCTATCTCCCACTATAACTCTATTTATTCTATTATTAAATATGTATTGTACCATTCTGATGAATCCCTCTGGCACTTTTATTCTTTCTAACGCCTTTATTATAAGGAAACCATTTACTGAATCATATGCCTTGGAAATATCCATCAGCAACATCCAGCACTCCTTATTTCTTAATTTCGCATCTTCTAAAATTGAATGCACAATTTTAATTGGTTTGAAACAACTTTCACCCTCTAGCACTGCATAATTATTTCCTTGTAACACATTGTTCTCTTTAATTATTTTGGTCAACCGTCTGGTAATTATTTTTAACATTACTTTTCTACTGCATTCTATTAAAGTAATAGGTCTAGTTAAGTTCATATCTCCACCCCATTCCTCTTTCTTTGGTATCGGGTATATTATTCCTTGAACCCACTCGTCTGGAAACCATCCCTCCTTGATACACATGTTCATTAACATTACTAATACTGATTTAGTAATTTTCCCGCTATACTTTAACATCTCATATGATATACCTGAAATACCGGGTGCTTTCCAATTACTTGCTTGATTAAGTATTGTTTCTAATTCCTCCAACGTAATTTCTTTTAATAAATCATCATATATGACTCTATCAATGCTATCAAGTGGTTTATACTCCCCTTCCCATTCCTGCCATTCGTTGTTGTCTATTTGGCGTTTCTCAGTCCATGCTTTAAAATGATCCTTCACCTCCACTTCAATTTCATCTGCCTCTGTTATTATTTCAATTTCGTTGTTCTCATCATACCTAATTAATCTGCTAAAGTCTAATACCGCTCTTTGTTTGTAGTCAAAAATTTTCCTAATAAATCTACCCTGCTCCTCAGCCAGTAATTTTTGTCTATATTCTATATTCCGTTGTATGTTCTTTCCTTTTAAGTTTTTTGCTTTATTTCTTAGGACTTTTTCACCTTCTTGAATTTTTCTTTGCATTCCACTTCACGTTTTGTAATATCATCAAAAATATAACATCTATATTCTACTTGCCTTGTTTTGTAATTATGATTAACTGAAAGTCTATTGCATTCTTTCGTTAATTTTGAATACTTGGCACTGTCTCTTTCTTCTATTCCGTCAATTTTCTTTACTTTTTTCCTTATTTTATTTAATCTGCTGTACACTCCCCTGATATCTCTGATTTCTTTATTGCAAAAAAGTGTACCACTTTTGGTGTTCCAATTATCGTTCTTTACAATTCTCCTTTTAGGTAGTACCTTGTCTCCTTCTTTTATTGTTTCTTTTAAAACATTCCATGTTTGATTAATATCCGAAAAGTCTATCAAGGGAGCCTCCAACAATTTTTCCTCTATTTTCCTTTCAAATTCCTCCCATTTTCCGTTCACCTTTGTTTTATCTATAATTTCTCTGCCTTCTAGCCTGATGTATTGTGACCAAGTAAGATTACACTTTGATCTGTTGCTTAATTTAATTTCTATACATCTATGATCAGTATGTAACAAGTCATCCATGTCATACGATTTCCAACCTTTCAATGATGATATTACGTTCTCATTTCCCCAGAAATAATCTATCCTACTTTGGTTATTACCTACTTTCCATGTATATTGTTCCTTGCCATTATTGTCGTTACTCAAAAGACTGTACATATCTGACATGTTAAGTCTGTGTAATACACTGATAAGTCTCTGTTTTTTGTTGTCCGATATTCGTTTATTATAATGTTTATTGAAGTCACCTGTAACAATGACGTCCCATTCTTCGTGGTTAACCTTAGTCAACCATTTATTGACCTGCGTTATTAATTCTATTATTTTTGATTTGTTCTCCTTTGTTTCCACTGGTCTATATATCAATATGTAACGAATGTTATTGCGTTGTTTGTTGAACAACATATCTATTTTAATTGCTAATCCTTTAACCTTCTCTACTTTAACTACGTGCTTAGCCAAATGTTTTTTGACTAATATCGTTACTCCTTCTTTTGCTCATTCATTATTAGTGTTATACGCTTTGTATCTATCCTGTATTTCATTGAAATAATATTTACTGTTCTTCTCTGAAAGTTTAGTTTCCACTAACCCTAAAATATCCCAGCCTTCTTCCTTTATCACGTTTGTTAGATCTATCTTCTTTATTTCTGAACCTAACCCTTGCACATTATAAGAGCCTATTTTCATCATGTTGAATTCTATTTTGAATTTCACTATGTCTTCTGTTGTTATAACCTTGCTTTCCCGGTTGTGGACCCCCTCATCTAACTCCTTCTTATCCCCTTCCTCATCCTTTTCGTTGTTTATGTACAAATGACGTTTAGAATCCTCTATGGGACTCTCCACCATATCTATCCTTGTATTTGTTATATCGTGGTATTGGTCTTTCTGAATCCCTGTATGCTCCTTTATTGTAATTGGTTCTTTGTGGATCACGAAAAAACTTCCCTCCATTATTCTCTTGTCTATAATTGTATTTATGTCGCGATTGTTGTATCCCTTGTCTTCGCTCATATTGGGCCCGTCCATACTGATTTTGATAGTTTTGATCATTGCTTTGATTGTTTCTATTGAACCAGCACTCTCTTCTTATATGTCCTATTCTCCTACAATTAAAGCACTGTTGCTCCCTGTTGTTTTCTCTCTTGTATTCCCTTCTATAAGCTCCTGTGTCTTGGTGTTTATCCTGCACTTTTGCCTTCCTATTCACCCATTTACAAGTAACGTTACCATATCTGATTACCTGCTTCAACGCTTCTTTTAATGTATTCTCATCTTCAAATATTACAATTTTTTATTAACTTTTACTATTACCAATAGAATAAATAACACGAAGTACAAAATTTGCATAATGCAGATCAATGACCTGGAAAAAATATGGCCCGAAATAACTACTATTTTTGGTTAAAATATTCCTTTTTAATAACCTTATTCAGAATATCAGAATTTAAAAAAAAAATTTTTTTTTCGTCTAAAAGAAAATTTTTTCACAAAAATTTTGAAAATAACTAAATGGAAACCGAGTTTAATAAATTAAGTATCTCAGATTATAACTTTAAATACGAAAATTGTTCATATTGTAATAAACCTTTTGCTGAAGAATTATGGTGTAAAGAATGTGACCCATATAGAATAATGGAAGGATGGACTAGTGGAAATCTTGATATTGATAAGTTTATAAAAGATACAATGTGTAAGCCAAAAGAGTATAATTTTAGTTCTAGCTATAAATTTCTTGAATGGGTAACATTTGATAGATTTACAGATATAAAAGAAATTGGTGAAGGTGGATTCGCAAAAGTGTTTTCTGCAACTTGGATTGATGGTGAATCAATATATGATAAACAAAGTGATGGAAGTTGGAAAAAAAGAAAACCTGAACCTAAGAAAGTCGCTTTGAAAAGGTTAAATGGATCACAGAATATGACAGAAAAATATTTAAATGAAGTACGTCTAGCTTAAAATACATTGGAAAGTATGTCAGAATAATGGACTATACTTTCATGGGTTAACTAAAGACCCAGAGACTAAAGAATTTATGATGATTATACAATTTGCTGAGAATGGAAATTTAAGAAGTAGTCTTTCAAATAATTTTAACAATATTTTATGGGAAGAAAAGGTTAAAGTATTAGATTGGACAACATATACTTTACTAAAATTACATCGAACAGGATATACTCATAAAGATTTTCATAGTGGAAATATCTTACGAGTTAGTAATACTGTATCTCTCATTTCAGACTTTGGATTATCAGGACCAGCAAATGTACGAAAATCAGATAATAAAGTAGTATATGGAGTATTACCATATATTGCTCCAGAAGTCTTAAATGGAGAACCATATACATTTTCTGCTGATATTTATAGTGTTGGTATAATTATGACTGAATTATCATCTGGCAAACCACCTTTTTACAATAAGAAACATGATTTAAGTTTAGTATTAGCCATATGTAATGGACTCAGACCAGAATTTGGAAAAGGAACTCCTGAATTTTATAAGAAATTAGCTTATAAATGCATGAACGCTAACTCAAATGAAAGACCAACAGCTGAAGAATTATGGAATATATTTACATTTTGGGTAGACTCTACTGGAAGATATTATGATGAAATAGAAGAATTTGGTTATAAAGGAAAAGAAATTAAAGCAGCATTTAAAGAAGCTGATAAAGAAATACCAAATATCTCAACTTCGTATGAAAAGAATACTAATGCTGTATATACTAGTAGAGCGTTTACATTTAGCAATTTATTACCGAAACCTGTTAACTCATCCATTATTATTTCATATGTTAATAATGAAGACATTAACGAAGGTCGCTATTAACTTTTAAAAAGATTGCGACTCTCAATTAGTCAACTTGGAAGTTTCTAACTCAATACAATTAAGAGGTACTATTATTATTATAATTTATACATATTCATACATTTTAAAGATACTAATAATTTTTTATATTTTATATTTTTTAAAATAATAGATATTGATAACGAAAATAGTGTTTGATGTTTAAAGTAAATTGAATACTTTATATATTTTATTTATAGTTTATCACTTATTGATACTTTATATTAAATAGTTTAAATAACATTTTTGGGCTTATTTTATAGCTTAATTTCTTACAAAACGGTTCATTATATTTGCATGTTTAATAAAGAATTTTAAACATATTTGAATTAACTTTTTGTATATATAATTTTACACTTATTTATTTATAGTCAAATGTTATTTACTTATGCATAATACGAATATAACATTTTTCTTTTCTTTTCTTTATGTAACATTATTCATTGAATAATTACTATATAATGCCATACTCAAGTAAAAAGATTTTTTCTTGGAATTGCATGAATAGAAATAGTTTCATATATTTCTAGGAACTTAATTTAGTAATTCATTATATATACTGAGACTTAAAATTAGTAGCTAAAAGATTCTAAAAATTTTTACTGGAATTTGTTAATAAACTTAGTAATACAGTACAATCAATATAAATATATTGTTTGATATTTCTAATTTATTAATATCATGCGTTATATCTAATATATTATCGTTATTAAAAATCAAACTTTTATTTTCACTCATTATATCAGAACTGTGTTATCTCATATACAAAATACTATGTTTTATATAAATAATCATTATATTTTGTTTTAAGATTATGTCACCAAGTCTTTTTAAAAAAAACTTTGTTGTCATCTGATCAATCAACGTATATTAATCAGGACCTCGGTGAAATAAGTCTTGTACAACCAATTTATAATTTTTACGCCTTGTATTAACTATATATATTGCAATCAGTCGTTATGCAAAACTTAAATTGTATTTTCTTTTTTCGGCGGTCAAATTTTTTTTGTCAAATCAAGTAATTTCTAAATAAAATTCTGATTAATGATTGATTTGTTGAGATGAAACTGTCGGTAAGAATTAATTAACAATAATTTTACCATATTTAATTTGAATGATTGGGCACCAGAAAGTAATTCGTGAAAATGATTAAATAATATTAATAATTCATTGCGAAAAAAAAAAATATAATTTAAAGATATTATATTGTAATGTTATCTTAAAATTCATTTTATTATCAAACTTTTAAAATAACTTAGATACTTTATCTCTTTTCTAGTTATAACATTGCAAAAAAAATCATTCGTAAATAGTATTAAAAAAAAACCTTTATATGCAATTAAAATTTTTTTAAAAACTGGATTTATAAGTTTCCATGCATACTCTTTCATCTTGTAATATAATAAATAACTATTAACTGAATTTTTACTTTTTGAACGAACTAACGACAAATAAATAAACATCTTATCACATGCATAAGGAAGGCATGGAACTTGCGGTGAAGACTGAGATCTGATCTAGTACTACGGCATAGTCCTATAATTATATCTAGACACGTAGTCCTACATCATATAGTGCGAAGGTCACGCAATAGTCGCAATACTATGCGTAGTTCCTCGCAATATTACAGATAGTTCTTTGTCCCTTATGTGATTGTATTTAAATTTTATTTGTATATAACGTAGGGATATTGATAAACGTCCAATTTTGTTATAAAATATGGAATAAAATTCCTTTGAACCACTGGATAAATTCACTGGTAAAAAATATTCGTATTCTTTGTATATTTGATCTATTATTACACGAATTGAACAATTTTAATATTTTGAATAGAAGAATCAACAATTTTTATATATTTATTATAATATTTTTTAACAAATTTTATGTTTATTGATTTATTTAATAATAGTTATCATTATTATTGAATGAACTAGTTTAAGGAATATGAAAACTTGTTAGAACTAATCAATGACTAATCATATTTTATCCGCTTTAATGGTTCTGCCCATTGCAATATACTGTACATCTGACCTTGTACAAACATATCATTAATTAAATTTATTAAGTAAATGATACATTTATTTAAAAAAAATTTATGCTACAAGCAGACGTCAAATCACTACTTACCAGTGAATGCCTTTTAGGAGTTGAAATATTATAAAATTTAAAAGTGAAGAAGATAACAAAAAACATGAGGAATGATGGAGAGAAAAAATTGATGTGAAGAAAAAATATTTGAAAAAAAGCAAACATATAATTAAATTTCTTGACTCATGGAGAATTAAAAATGAATTCGAGTCTTTCAGATCCATTTTCGATGTCTTTCTGGCCAGATTGGTGCTTAATCCTTTTGAAATAACAAAGAAATTATATATTAATGATAATAAGAGATTTAAATAATGAAAATGAATTTCTCATACCATGGAGAATACATTCAGAAAATAGAAAAGCGTTTGGAAATAAAAATATAAATGTCCAAATTTAAAGTTTGCGCCATTGTTATTTACGATGTAATCGACGATTGCCACCTTGATTTGTCCAGGGTACCGATGGGATTAATGTGACCATATTGATCTATGAATTGTGCATAATTCCATTCGATAATCAAGGCTGGATCGTTGGTTTTCATGCCTTGAGGTCACTTTTTCGCAATTTTTTCATTTTCGAGGATTTTGGAAATGGCAGAAGGATGATTATTGTCAGCTCGTAACATTTACAAAAAATATTAAAAATTCAATTATGACTTGCTGCCTACCAATCATACATTGCTCTTTGATTTTCTTTGCGTATTTTTCTTTAGTTTTTTGAATAAAAAAAAATTGTTCAAACATGTTGCGAATTTGCATCAGTGTAAGTGCGAACAAGTTATTTGTATGATTTATATTCCCTTATTGCATGATCTCATTATGATAAAATTAAAGTTTACTTCAAAATGAT
>NQWY01024852.1:0-15953 GCA_019425655.1 Rhizophagus prolifer
ACATCAACGCGCTCTTCGTGATTCTTCTGCCAAGCGATCACATATTCAGCAAACTTTGCGGCTCGCCGAGAAGAATAGAAATACTATCTTGCAACGATTGGTAGAACAATGTGCCCAAGAAGTTGCTAGATGCAAAGAAGTTGCGCGTCAACAACAACTTAAAAATCAAGAAGAAATTGATAGACGTCGTGCTAATTTGGAACGTCGTCAAAAAGCTACTGCTGCTCGCCGTGCTAAACTCCTTACAGTGCCAAAATCTCGCATTTTTTCTAACGAGATGGCCATTCCACCCACTCGTGAGGAAGCCGCTGTTATTATTCAAAACCATTGGCGATATAGACAACTTTCTAAAGCTATCAAAACTTACCGTAGTTTTGGAATTTCAATTCACGTTACCGAAAACTTGTCTTTTCAAGATACTGTAAGATTGTTACAAAAACCAGCAGTTATTCAAGCAACCGGTAAATTGTTACAAAAAGCGCGAAAGGTTTCTCCTTTGACATGTGGTGCAAACAAGTATAAGAATCTTTCTAGAGTGTTTTTAAGTGCTTATATGATCGTGTCCCATACCACCGAAATTCTTGCCGATATCGGTCATTATGAGAGGGTAAGCAAATTCGGGATTTCATATCTTTTTGTCTAGCGGAGGTGTGAGAGTGAAGGTAAAATTAACTACATCTCGAGTTAATAGATTAATATGGAGAGAATCGCTTATAGTGTCAATCCGTGGATTTTTGTTTCATTTCATAGAAGCTTTTAACTTCCGCAAAAGTCATGTTGAGAGAACTTGAACAATGGTTCAATGAGCTTAACAATGATGAACCAAATAAAATTCATATCAACCACCTTCTCAGCTTTCTTTCTGCGTGGGATACTTATTATAATGATTTTGATAATTGGAAATCTAAAGATAGCGAAAAACTCGCCAGTAACCTCATTGCACATTACGTAGAGCTTGAGAAATTGTGGAATACGGTTAAAACACAGGCTAACGCAGAGACTGAATGGAGAATGAATATTGTGCAACAGCAAGAAGAGATTAGAAGTAAAATTAGAGACTTGGGTGGTGACGAAACGATTTCCAAATTGGAAAGGAGTTTGAGAAGATTAAAAGAAAAACTTCCAAACGAAAATGGTGAAACCGGCACATCAGATTCGGTTACTGGTATTAATAATGAACAAGAAGTTGAAGTTATCAAAGAACAAGAATCGAGTACTCCACCACGACAAAAATTTGTTCCCTCACCTTTGGTCACTAAAGTTTCTAATTTAACACAAAATTCATCCAAATCAATGTCCAAATCATCATCTTATTTTGCGTTTTCTCCTAGTACTAGTCCTCTAGGTTCACCGTCAGAACCTTCAACAAATACAGATCTTCATCGCATTATGCAAAGTTTGGGTCATGACGGTGATGGATTAACAAATGAACAACTTGCACATGAAATGATTATTGATCCAGAATTTGAGTTGCAACCTCCTAAGAGGACTGAATTAGAAGAACGGGTTAGATCTATGGCTACTAAAGCGTTCTTCGATTCAGCTAGAGCAGATTTTGAAAAAGGAAAATATGATGTTTGGATTCCTAATCTTCTCAGCGATATTAAGCAGGTATGTCTTAGGTTGTTTAATAGTTTTTTATTTAGTTTATTAATTTTCTTTTAAAAAAAAAAAATAGCGACTTGTTGATTTGGTTCCCCCAACTTCTCCATTACAATCATCCATTAATGAAATTCTTGACATTGATTTGATTAAACAACAAACCAAAGTCGGTGTATATAATATACGTAATTGTATTGTATATATCACTAATACTATGTTACAAATTTGTGCGCCTGTCCGGGATGTACAAATTCAGGAGCTTAAGAATGTGACGGATCTTGCAGAGATTTTTAAACAAATATTGGAAATCTTGGATCAAATGAGGCTGGACCTTGCTAATTATCGTGTTAAAGCGTTTAGATCTTATTTAAAAGAGCATGCAGTTGATTACGAAAGACGCAAATTTGAACAGGCGTTAAAATCTAATCGTTTGACCCTTGATCGAATTAGAGCTTGGTTGGCCCCAACTATTGATTCATTATTACGTACTGTCGCAGAACGTAATCCTGAGAATGTTTACCTCCCACAGCATAAACATAATCATGGTATTAAATTCGATCAAGTATATAATGAAGCACTTGTCTCTTTTATTTTTCAACAATCAATTATTGATAAAAATAGTTGCCCTGAAACCTTTTTGCTTGATGTTGAAAGGCTTTGGAATTTCCAAAATGAAGGTCAAGCTATTAATATTGTGGCTGCCTTATTAATGCTTACCAAAAACGTAGCTAGTAATCATGCTAACTTTTCATCCGATGATGATAATCTTTCAAAATTAAAAGATACTCTTTTCGTTTTATTGTTGGATGGCGACACTACTATTGATAATTTAGCCGCCGAGATTTTAAATTATCTTCCATCATCTCTCTCTTCTGAAACTCAATCTCTTGTTAAATCAATGGTTTCTAAAACACTTTCCCAATCGGATAAAGTTTTTTCACTCTTATCACGTCGAACCCAAAGCGTTGTCAAGCAACATCTTCAGACAGGTCAATTTCCAAAAAAAGAAACCTTGGCACAGTATGGCGTACTTACTGTTGCTAAGGAATTGGAACAGCTTAGCAAAAAGATTTGTGTTCTAGGTAGATATAATCGGGAAGTTTATGCTAATTGGTATGATACTATTATTAAGGAGTATTTGAATGAAATCCCAATAAATCAATTTATTTAAAGAATATCACTTTTTTTAACGCATTACGTAATGAATGAACTTAAAAGGCTGAACATTTAATTATTTATTTTTAAACATTCTTTATTTTATTAAGTTCATTTAGATTTATAGAAATTATCTAGATTCAAAATGTTAAAATATTAGTTATATATCGTAAACCGTAAAATTGACAAATAAATTAATTTTTATTTGGAAAATTTTTAAATTTTTACTTTAATAAGAGTTATTTTCCATTAAATTAGACTGACTTATATTACTAACTGATTATTATAATAACTATTATACAATCTTTCTATATAATTATTATTTGTACATGACGTCATCATGCTTTCAATTCTTTTTTTAAATCAATCATATCTTCACGACAGACACCAACTCCAATCCATTCTATCAGACTTACTTGGAACTTCCAAATATTTCTCAATTATTTTTATATAATTTTGTGCATTTATTGGCAAATCAGAAAATTGACGACATTTAGAAATATCAGTTTGCCAACCCGGTAATGTCTCATACTGAATGGTGGCCCTTTCGAAGGTTTCTAAATCAGCTAACCAGCCGTAATAAAACGATTTAATTAAATGTTTGGCTCCTACATCAGAAGTTTTAAAAAAATTATACCTGGAAAACTTTCCAGAGGTTTCCCATCTAATAAATATGCAGTCGCAATTCTGATTTCCGGAAGATTATCCAGGACGTCAAGTTTTGTTAAGTTAAGACTAAAAAATTAAATTTAATACTAAAATACTAGACGTTATTTGCTAAACAAAATATTTTTGAACTATTATTTACCTAGTATAACCATTGATTAGAGTCGAATACTTCAAAACCACTAGATCAAGCCACCCACAACGTCGCACTCTTCCAGTAGTAGAACCAATCTCTGCGCCAGCACGTTGTAGATGTTTTCCAGTTTCCTACAGTCATGACTTACTAATGTGACATACGTCAAGCAATTCAGTGGGAAAAGGGCCGCCTCCCACTCTTGTCGTATAAGCTTTTACCACACCAATAATTTTATCGACCTTGGACGGTGGAATACCTAATCCGGTGCTAACGCCACCAACAGTAGTGTTAGAACTAGTTACAAATGGGTAAGTGCCAAAGTCAAGATCAAGCATCAAAGCATTGGCGCCTTCAACAAGAATTTTCTTCTTTGAAGTTATACATTTGTTCATGAAAACTACACTGTCAACGATATAAGGTTGAAGACGAATAGCTAATTCCTTAATTGTTGAAATAAATTTAATGATAATTTGATATACTTGATGAAAGAGGGAGGAAATAAATAAATTCAAGCCCATTTGAGCCCGTTTAAAAATATACCTTGTACCGTTCAATTTCTGCCTCAATATCATATTCGAATTTTCCGTATCGTTTCATTCGATTCGCGACCAATTGTCGAAATTTTTCAGCAAATGCTTGATGATTCGATAAATGGTGAACTCGTAAACCGGAACGTGAAGCTTTGGATGAATACGCTGGGCCAATGCCTTTCTTTGTTGTGCCAATACTAAAAAAGATTTTTCAAAACAAGAAATGTATCTCATCAGATCCAGAGAACCATAGTTAAAATTTTATAATCTATAACATTAAACGTTTATTGGATATCATGATTAATACACCTTGAACGACCAAGTTCTTTTTCTTTCAAACCATCAACGATCTGGTGGAAATCAAATACTAAATGCGCGCGATCCGAAACAAAGACACGATCTTTAACATCTAATCCTAGAAGTTATTGTGCAATTTCATAAAATTAGAAAGTTCTAGATATGACATTACTTTGAAATACGTTAAAAACATAAAATTCAAACCTTTCTCTTCTAATTCTTCTAATTCAGAAAAGAATGAAGGAAGATGAATAACAACTCCCGATCCGATAATCGATATGCATTTAGGATTCACCAAACCTAATAAATACAAGATTTAATTCTATTGCAATAATATTAACATCGGAACAGTATGTTATCACATCGTGAAAAATTTTACCAGAAGGGAGCAAATGGAAAGCAAATTTGGTACCATTAACAACAATGGTATGTCCAGCGTTATTTCCACCCTAACATTCGTTTTATAACGTATGTGGTGAAAAAAAAGAATTAAATCAACTCATCTAGAGGGGGAATACTTACTGCAAAACGAGCGCATACATCGGCCTCTTGTGCCAATATGTCAACCAATTTACCCTTCCCTTCGTCACCCCATTGAGATCCTAATACCACAGTAACACCTTTATCCGAAAGATTCGAGTTTGAGTATACACTCATTACGATACTTTATTTTGTGAGAAGAAGGCGAAACAACTTGCAAACAACTTGGCAAACCATTAAGTAGAGTGGCAATGCATTATTTTGATTGGTGGTTTAATAATCGAAAATTTATCCGCTGGGATTTTAATCTGATCTGAAATTCGTTTACATAATCAAAAATCATTTTTTTATCTTGATGATCCCATTGGGCATAACACCATAACGAGAAACAAGTTACAATGGTATATATAAAATTATCCGTGTTAATAATAATTTGAACTTTTTATATTTCTTATAATTAATTATATTCCAAAATTTATATCAAAAATTGTTTATAAACAGGATTATCAGTTTCCTCAACAGCATGATATCCTAAACTATTCTTAAATTTCTCAAAGGCCTCAGAATCCTGAGAAGGAACTTGAATCCCAACCAATACCTTGCCTATATCTATAAAATAGTACGAATTTAAGTTAATAATTAATTTCTAAGTAATGTGGAAAGACCGGAAATAATTCGTACCTGATCCATGATTACGATAATGAAACAATGAAATATTCCAATCTATTCTAAGTCCAAGTAAGAACTTTTGGAGTGCTCCGGGTCTTTCGGGGAATTCTATAAAATGGTTACATTATTTTAAATGGCATTTATGGAATTACGTAAATGTTCGAATGACATACCAAATCTATATAACCGTTCATTTTCCACTTTACTCCTTCCTCCAACTAAGTATCTAGCATGACATTTGGCCATTTCGTTATTACTAATATCTAGTCCATACATTCCATTATCTTTCAGATTCTGTAAAATTTCAGGAAGCTCCTGTTCGCGATTATCAACCATGAATGACGTATAAATCCACGCTTTTTCTGGATCAGAGTATCTTTAGATAACAAATATTTTATTAAAAAAATTATCAAACTCGTCAAAAAACATGTTATGTTGTTTTACCTATAGGAGAATTCTGTGATTTGACGTGGATGAATTTGATTATATAGTTTAACGAAACTATTTAAAATAAATATATTGGTGAAATTTTGCTAATTGATTAAATAAAGTTCAAGTATTTAAAAGTAATTCACACCTTCCAGGACGTTCCGGTATAATAACAGATACTAGAACTTCACGCTGCTCCCCAAGATCAGCTCGCTCAGCTACAAATCTCAAACGATCAAAATTCATATTTGCTCCCGATGTGATAGCTACAAAGGTATGACCTTTTATATTATTTTCAGCGACATATTTTTTAATGCCTGCTGCCCCAAGTGCACCAGCAGGTTCCACAATAGATCGAGTATCTAAATCAAACCATAAAGATCTCATTATTAAATGTTCAATTTTGTATGATTAAAAATATAGAAACAAATCTATTTTTCATCATGCCTTCAAAAATGTCCTTGATGGCGGCACAGATTTCGTCGGTAGTTACCATAATCATTTCATCCACCACTTCGCTACACACTCTAAAAGTTTCTTCTCCCACTATTTTAACAGCAGCTCCGTCAGCAAATAAACCTACTTCTTTAAGAGTGACGCGTTTTTTCTCTTTTAGTGACAAAGTCATCGCATTAGCGTCATAAGTTTCAACTCCAATAATTTTGATCTCGGGGCATAACCTTTTAATATAACTGCCAATACCAGCTATGAGACCACCACCGCCAACGCATGCAAAAATCGCATCAATATCATGCACATTATGCTGACGGATAATCTCCATCGCAATTGTTCCTTGGCCAGCTATAACGTATGGATCATCGTATGGAGGGATATTAGTAAGTTGCTCTATTTCGGCGATCCGAGCACATTCTTGCTTAGCTTCATCGAAGTCATTTCCGTATAAGACGACTTTAGAACCAAGTCTTTTAACATTACGCCATTTAATAGCTGGAGTTGCGCTGACATCTCCAATCAAAAATAGATGTAATTACGCATATCCGAAAAATAGATCGTTAGATCATATCTATAAATGCAAATTAAATAATTTGAAATGATGATTGAAAAATTGCATACAGTGGCATTACAATAGTGGATGGAAGTCCAAGATGTTTTGCGGACATCGCAACGCCTTGCGCATGATTTCCTTAAAAGAAGTACCAAGTGTCAAAAATCAAGAATAATTTGTATTAGTATTTTAACAATCTACAATTTATACACTTAATAAAGAACATGAATTTTGCACAACTTATAGTTAAGGTTTTGAAACTTTTTTAAATCAATAAAGACTTCAGCATCGAAAACTAACCAGCAGAACATGCTATTACCCCTCTTTTCCTTTCCTCTTCACTTAAATGAGCTATCTTATTATAAGCACCCCTAATTTTAAAAGAAAACACCTCTTGTAAGTCTTCTCTTTTTAAATACACATTATTTCGTGTTTTTAAAGAAAGATTTACAGCAGGTTGCAAAGGGGTTTCTTTAATTATTTCATAAACTCTCGAGGTAAGTATCAATCGAAGATAATCAGGATTTGGTAAATTAGGAACTTGATTCGATAAATGAGGAGAAGGCGATGCTGTATCAGTTTCTATAAGCGCTTTTCCACTTGGAAGTGGATAAGAAACATTATTTGTTTCGTCATTATTTTGAGAATCGTTTTTAACCATACTTAAGAATAAATTTTTTTCAGTAGTTTGATAGAAGTATATATAAGATCTAGATCGGTCACGATTAGCGATCATCTTGACAGCTGACCTCTTCTAAGTTCTAACCCCACGCCGCATCAATTTACCACCCCAGTCCAGGGACGATGATTTTCTGCATTTCACGAAAAACCGCAGAAAATACATGATTGTAGATCTTTACCGAATTAGATAAATCCAACCAGCGTACTCCAGTTTTTTCGAATTACTCCCTCTCCAATCTTTCTTTAAATAAATAATATGCTTGATCCAGAAGTTTCTTACGCTTCTGTAAAACGTGGAGGTACAATCAATATAGATAAAATAAACATTAGAACATCGTCAAAGTAAGTCTTTTTCAACTAGCTTTAATCTGGCTGCGGACATTGTATTCGATCGCTGTGCGATCTACTTCAGTAATTTTTAATAATTTACCGTATATTTAAAATGTCCTTCGTAAGCCAAAGATCTAACTTAATTTTTACCTTTAACTAATTTTAACTCCTCAAATCTAAAGTATACCCATACACCTACTTACTTTCCTCATTATTTCCAAGTTTATACATGCTTTATCGACATTCATAGCTCGTGAATGGGTTCTATTGCATGGAGCTCCAGCGTCAATAGTAACGTTTGGAGTTTTGGGAGGAGCTGGGCTTTTGTTGTTAGTTTGGCAAAAAACTATTAGTAGCCATAGAACATTAATGGGAAAGAAAGTACGGTTGATTTATTAGAAAAAATCTATTTAATTAGTTTTTGGTACTTTATTTAGATATAATTTGTATTATTTCAGTGGCCAAAAGTTGCGTTATATACTTTAATATATACGGCACAGATTTATTTCTGGTTCGCAGGACTATCACGTATAAGATCAACAAGGTAAGATATTCTTTTGTTAGCTTTATTTTTGTGTTTTTGATATTGGCCAATAATATGAATTAATTAACTGACAAAAAATTTTAATAGAACTCTAATATTAACTCAATTTTCGGACATATGGAGCATGTCATTAATAAGATATCTTTTAGGAAACTATTCATCATCAGACTCTACATTTATAGTAATATCATTTAAGTTATTTTTTCGATATAATTGAGAATATAAATTAACGTTTAATATTGATTATTCAGACCAGGGGAGCATATTATACGATTTTGACTATAAGCTTATCGTTTTTTGTGGATTTGATATACGTCTTAAGTAATATAATTTCAAAATTTTCCTTTGTGATATTTCAATTTTTAAACGGTTGATTTTCATTTCATTAGGTTCATATTCAAAACCTTCGATATCTTTACCACAATACATGGAAACAATTAATGACGTCAGTTCTTTTGATAATCATACACTTAGTAATTTGGTTGTTGGGTATATTTTTATACAATGTTCAATCGGTTTATCAGGTTATAAGCGAACATTAGAAAAAAAATTGGCAGTTGATGTGGGTGGAAATCGACGGTTGCTTGCCATTTCTGTTCCTCTTGGAGCGTTAATGATTTCACCTTTGGCTTTTGTTCAATATCTTATGGTATGAATATCATATTCTATTTGAAATTTTATACAAATATTTCTAATTAATTTCCAATTAATTTTAATTATAGTATTCCGCGAGTTACCTAGGGAATACTAAACATATGATTGTAATGTACGGAGGGTTGGGGATTGGTCTAATCATATTTGACTATTTTGTCGGTCACTTGATAAGTATACAAGCTTCCACTCTTTCCCACATTACAACAGGTTGGCCAATTTCAATTGGAAGTGCTATTTTATTGAGCATATTTTTATTTTATAAAGAATTTTCGATGCTGGATTGTGTATTAGCCGGCATTATGTTTTCAGGAATTTACTATTTGATAAGTTCTGATTCATCATTAGCAAATGAGATACATTTTCCATCACCTGGATTTGGTGGTAGAGCTTTCGAGCTGCCGCTTCACTGCAGTGCAAATCCAATAAAAGGACTGAAAATCTTGGAAAATATTAGTTTATACATCAAAATTATTTTGGGCAATCATGATTCGCGACAAATTTTTTATTTTTTACTATTGAATTTAAGCTATATGTTGGTACAAATGATTTATGGAGTCTGGACTAATAGTTTGGGTTTGATTTCGGATGGTAAGGCGGTGGTACGTTAAATAAAAGTAAACCTTGTTCAATAGTTCTCTTGAAACTAATTCATCAATAACAATTTTCTTAACTTTCCCTCTCCTCTTTCTTTAAAAATTTCTTTGTTTCATTATTTAGCTATTCATATGTTTTTCGACTGTTTGGCATTGGCAGTTGGACTTTTTGCCGCCATTATGAGCAAATGGCCAGAGAATAACAAATTTACATATGGGTAAATAGTAAATATACAAGTTATTAATATAACATTTTCTTAATTATAACAGAAGGTTTATTTTGGTTTTTTTTAGATATGGAAGAATCGAGACTCTTTCGGGGTTTGCGAATGGAATATTTCTTGTTTTGATTTCTATATTCATTATGTTTGAGGCTATCGGTCGTTTGATTGATCCTCCTGAAATGAACACTGATAGATTATTATTAGTAAGCTTTTTAGGACTTGTTGTTAACTTAGTGGGAATTTTAGTGTTTAATCATGGTTTCATGGTCATTCTAATGGACATCATAAGGAACATAAGGATCATAAGGATGACAGCAAACTCTATGAACGACAGCAACAACATCATCATCATGGCGATAATTCGAATATGGAAGGACTTTTATCATTTGTTTCTTTGTTAAGGTATTTACTTGCACGTATTGGCTGATACGCTTGGTTCAATTGGAGTAATAATTTCAACTTTGCTTATTAATCAATTTGGTTGGACTGGATTTGACCCCTTGGCTTCGATATTTATTGCTATATTAATTTTTATGAGTGTTACGCCATTAATTAAACATTCAGCTGCAGTATTAATGCTTTCAATAAGTGATGATCTTGAGTATCACATAACTGAAGGTTTATATGAGGTAATATTATTTAACAGTTTTATTGCTATCTAAAAACGAATTTAGATATTACATGTTGATGGAATCATATCTTATACAATGCCACGATTTTGGCCTAATGATGGTGAACGTTTAATAGGGAGTATACATATTCAAATTAACGATCAGGTTAAGGAACAATTTATTATTAGTGAGGTTACGCGAATTTTAAAATCTCATATAACAGGATTAGAAGAATTAACGATACAAGTAGAAAAAAAGCGAGGGTTTAATAGATGTTTATGATTTTTTCATAAGCTCAATTTAACCTTTATTTAAAGATTTATTTGAAATATATTTATATACCTTTTCTTCATATAATAGATAATAAATAGAATATTAATTAAGATTAACTAAAATAAAAAGAAATTTCAAAGCAACTGCAAGGGTCTGCCAAGATATCTCAAATTGGTAGTTACTAACTGCCTCAATTACATTTCACCATTTTTAAAATCTCTCATGTAGAGATCAACGGCCATCACATCATCCTTTCCTCCCGCTGCGCACAAATACTTGGATAATATTTCCCTATCTACAAGGGGAAAAACAACACATAACTTATCCAATGCAGCTTCGTCCGCAACGATAGAGTTGGGATAGGACAAAGAAGGTACATTCTTTTCTTCAATAGTTGTAATAAATGATGTGGATGTTGAAGTAGATGATCCCAAACTGAAACGAGAGGTGACAGCTTGAAAACTCAACCTACGTTGACGTGGTTTAATTGGTGTTGCAGTTTTCGAAATTTTATTAGATGAAGTAGGTGAAGCTGGCGAATTAATAGAAGGATCATTCATTACAGCTGGAGGCATGAATAATGATGGTCTGCTAGATTTGCTAAAGCTATTATGTCGACTTAAGTTAGATATATTAAGAAAGTTTGATGTTTTTGTTCTAGGTGATAAAGGAGGTGACATTGGACGACCTCTTAGTGAACTAGCTTGAATTGCCAAATCTAAAGAATTTCGAGATGTGCCAGATTTATTAGAATTTATAGAACCTGAATTTGTGAATGAAGTATCTACAGAACTTTCTGTAACTATACGCGACAAAGATGGTTGACTACTAGTACTTTTAACTAAAGCAGGATTAGAATATATTTTATTAATGGCAGAACTCGCCAAAGTAGGAGAGGTCTTGCGGGATCCTACTCGGTAATCTGTCAAAATTTGAAATAAATTAGATACCACAAAATTAATTAAAACTTTTAATACGTGTTCATACTTTTGATAATTGGTGGGGGTTCTCTTCCGATGTTTATATGGATCCATTTTTGCAAGCCAGTGTTTTCTTGTTTTAACGAGTCCAATTTTGCAACTATTCAGAAAATATTTTATTACCAATAATTCGTATTTAACTGACAATATTAAAAAAGAAATATTTTTAGTATTACCATATATATTAGTTCTTTGCGCACGGCTCATTATTTGTTTGATATCATCTGAAATCAATGCTTCAGGTGCAATGCGTCTCTTTCTAAATTTTATGCTAAGTTCTTCTGAAACAGGAGGAGAATCGGAAATATCAACGAAATTCTTAACAGTGTCAAACGGCATTGATCCCGGATAATTTTCGTCATTATTAGCAAAGGCAACTAAATGTTCAACAGGTAAACTTTCTTGGGAAGAGTGGTTCTCTGTATTTGATTCAAGAGGGTCTTCTAAATGATGAGAGGTTTCTGGAAGAGACTGCTGAGAATTCATTAATTCTTTAAGCCGGTTTATCGGATCAAGCAAGCTCTCTTTTCGACCTTTACTTTGCTCGAATGTGTCTTCTTCATGTATAGTGCTTTCTGGATTCTCTGAAATCTTTAATCCACTAATTCCTTCAATAGTTGATTTATTTAAAACTTCATTAATGATTTCATGAACAGACGTCATATTTTCGGAATCACCATTGGCCTGATTTTCCGCCTCTGATTCAGAAATTGACTCAGGAATATAACTGAGTTTTAATGGTGACGAAATTCTAGATAAAGAGGTGGAATCCTCAATAGGAACAACCGGAATTGCCGTAGTCTCGTTAATAGAGGAATTAAGTAAAGATAATAGACTAACATCATGATCCGATACATTGTCCATTGAAACCGAATTAGTTAATGATTCAACTTTGGTAATTATATCATTATTTCCAGGAAAGTTATGGTTTTCAAAATTTGTGTTTAACGAAGGTGATTGTGCAGTTCCCGAGTTCTGAATTAAATCTGAAGCGTGGAAAAGGGTGTTAAAACATCAAAGAAAAGAATATGAATTGAGAAATGTTTCAATTAAATTTTATAGAAGAATTAGCATTTATTCGTTATTCGCTAATTTTCGTAGGATGCAATTTTCTATTGTCCTTCACCTTGAGTTACTAAAAAAAAAAGAATAGCTATAATCAATATAAATTGATCATGCGTATTGTCTTTTAAAAGCTCTGAATGGAACTCGTCAAATGCCTTTCCTACTTGTCTTGACTGCCAATAAACTGGGATCTATATAAAAAGTTTATTCTAGAACTATAAGATCTAAATTTCCATCAATATGCAAATTTTTATTTATAACGCACCTTTGTCCATATTTGTCTTTACGATTAAAATATAACACTGTAGTTTGATATTTTTAAATTTTTCGTTCTGTGAAACATCAGTATTGCGTGATCTTGCATAAGCTTCAAATTCAGTGACAATGAATTATTAGTCACTTAGTCTATTACTGTCACGTCTCAGTAACGAAGTCTCAAACAGAATTAGCCATGGACACCATCAAAGCACACATAGAAAGTCATGAATATGCAGCGCTTGTTAATTTCTGCGAGGATTTAGAGTTACAAGTATCTTGATTCTTGCCTTTTTGGTTATCAGTTCCGCGTTAAATTTATTTCGGATTGTACTTTATTTTAAACGTATTTGTATATTAGCTTGCTCTAACACCAAACACAAACATAACTCCAGAGGATTTTTATGGGCCCTTTTTGCTTGGTTATTTGTTAGAACAAGATCTGTAAGTAAATTTTTATCTAATCGTAATTTTTAGAATATATTAATCGAATTTTGAATATAGCCCTTCTGCCCGTTTTCTTTGGAAACGATTGCCCGACTCCATCAAAAGTTCTTCCAAAGAACTACGTGCTATTTGGGATGTCGGTGCGGCACTATGGCAAAGAGAATATGAAAATGTATACGAGCTTATAGGTTCAAAAACGTGGAGCCCCATTATCACGCCCTTGATGGAGCAATTGGCCGGTATTTATGTTAGTTATACTTACTGTTTGAAGTTATGAAGAATCTCTATTAATCATTATCGGTTCTTTTGTAGATAATTTACGAGAACGTATGCTTAATCTTTTATCAGAGGCGTATTCTTCTATTGTGATTGATGACGTGGTCAAATATCTTGGTTTGCCACGTGAAAAAGTATTAACGAGTAAGAATTTGGAAAATAAGATTTTTTTGAGCTAAACCGATATTATCAATATTCAAATTATCGTTTCTTTTAGTTGTAGAAGAACGCGGATGGGAAGCTGATCTATCTTCAAATACGTTACAACCAAAGAAAACTGGTAAGACTAGGAATTTATTATTTTACATCCAATTTAATAAAATTCTCAAAAGAATTTTTTTTTTTTAGCACAAGAAATTCAACAATCTACATCCCTTGCGAATTTCTCACAGCTCACCGACTTAGTTATTCACTTAGAAAAATCTTAATTTCAATTTCATGATCTAGTATTTAATAAATAGATTGCGTACTTTGAAATGGCTATGATATAATTATTCCTACAGAAAGCAATTAAATTTCGAATAGATTTAGTATCGTATTCTATCCAACCAATAAAGATGTGCTTATCTATATAAGCATACGATCTTTTTGTTATTGTTAAAGAAGTTTGTGTGACAGTAATACCAACTTGTAATATCCAAGAAAATTATTTCTAAATCTGGAAATCTTACTCAACTTAGGACAACTAGACGCTATAATTAGACGACAGCATCTAACTTACTTAGCATTACTAGAAAAAAGTATATATATGCCGGTTCTTATAAATCTAATTATTTCATTTTTAATATTACCATATATGTAACCTGGCAAAATAAATCTAGCTAGTGGCTATCATTTTTGTAAGTAATAATAAGGGTTTTAGTTGAATACATAAAAAATATAAACACTAATTCATTTTTAAAATAAATATAATAAGGAGAGATTCTTCCAGATGATTACTTGAACCAATTTTTCTGTGACAAAACAAAAGGCTTTTAGCTCACAAAACTACCCTTCTTTCATAGTTAATACTGGAAAACAACCCCAGAAATGAACTCTCACCTCTTGCTACACTTAGCAACATTCAAGATGAGTTCCTCTATGATTTTCTTGATGAATATATTTTAAAAACTTTAACGCTCAGCAACTCTACTTATAGCCAGACATCAAAAACCCAAACAGTATGAAGCAAGTCATCTTACCAATAATATTATCATACAAATGTTTGAATCCATAAACTTCAGTATTATATTAGTAAAGTTAAACATTTTTGCAAAATTGATAAATATACTACCTTGACTTTTTTTCCTTTACTTTGGAAAATTTACTTTGCCCTCATCAACAAAATCCACAGGGAATTTTTGAATCAACAATCTAATTTGAAAATTACATCAAACATTATATTGATAACAAATGATATAATCATCCCTGAAGTCATACTAGATGACCAGATATAAAAATAAATTCTAGTATGCCTGAATACCAATTAAATTCTATTTTACCTCCCACTGAAACTCCAGGAGTTTTTCATTAAATTAAGCAGGAAATTTTTGGCTAATTTTTGTTTTACAATTTACATTGCAATAAAAATCCACTCTGTTTAAAAAAACCATAAAACCAATAATCAGAAGCAAGGAAATTTTCACTATTCAAATAAATATAAGTAAACTTTTTTACCAAAATTTCTTTCATATAAATTTTAACCATTTTAGAAGTTACAGCAATACCATTCTTTCGAAATCCTATAATCCGTGTTTTTAAACTAGCTTTAGCTTTAGGATATTGTGGTTTTCTTCTTGCACCAATATGTTAGTTTTTCCTGTTTGCTGACTTAAGTTTGTTTTCATATTTTTCCTAACGTGAAATTATTGAATGATCAATAGAAAAATTTTACATAGCTGCTCTTTAACTATGTTCTTTTGCATATAATAAAATTTTAAGCTTTTTACTTGCAGAATATGATAACCTTTAATTTTTCGGTATCACATGTGAGAAAAAAATAAGGGTAAAATAATAAATCATTGTAGTTATAAAACACAAAAAAATTTTCAGTATACAAGAATAAAAATCC
>NQWY01024853.1:0-15578 GCA_019425655.1 Rhizophagus prolifer
TGGTTATTAGACAATCACAATTAAATGCAAAAAAATCGAATGATATGTTCCTTGAAGTTTTTCCTTTTAATTTTGGACAATTAGAGGAGATTGGAAGTGGTGGATTTTCGATCGTTTATTTAGGAATAATTCCAGAATCTCGATATTGGAGACAATATCAATATAGTCGCGTAGTTCTCAAAACTTACTCGAATATTATCATAAATTTAGCAAAAGAGGTATTTAGATTATGTTACGACCAAATACTATGAATTTTTATTCTAATCAAAAATCTATTACATTTTAATAATAATCTAGCTTGAGGTTAATTCTAAGATTAATTGTGATTTTGTTCCAAAATATTATGGGATTACACAAAATCCAGATAATGGTCAATACATGATTGTGATGCAATATGCAGCTTATGGGGATTTACGTCGATATTTGCAAGCTCCAGAGACGTTGATTAGTTGGAAGTATGTAATTTATCTATCTCGGTGGATCATAGAATCACTATACGAAATCCATAATCGTGGTTTTATACATAAAAACTTTCATACTGGCAACATACTTATCGATCATACAAAAAGGCCATTAATTTCCGATATAAGGTTTACTTCTTTTATCGAAGAGAAATCTAACGAGGTAATCGGAATCATGCCATATATTGCTCCAGAAATCTTTGACTCTAAACCATATACTCAAGCAGCAGACATATACAGTTTTGCCATGATTATGTGGGAATTCTCATCACTACAACCACCCTTTGGTAAATTGGCACATGACCACCATTTGTTAATTGACATTTGTAAAAATCACTTGCGACCTATCGTTACAAATGCAACACCCAGATGCTGGATTGATCTTATGCAACAATGTTGGGATCCAGATCCAAAAAAACGTCCAACCGCGTTACAAGTATTGCAAAAACTTGAATTATGGTATCAGTGTTATGAGAATAACATATTATCAGAAGATATTAAACAATTTCTTATGTGCGATGAAGAACGGTATAAATTTTATAGTATGGAAAGAGAGAAGATTGAAGAACATTATTTGACGCATCCACAAGCAATTTATAAAAGTCGGTCCATGTTTCATTATATTAGTTTTATGCAATCTTGTCAGATTAATTTGAATAACGAGCTCGAAGGAAAATCGATTGATAATTCGTTAAATTCTTCAAAAAAAAGATTATACTCAAATGTCGAACCAGATGCAAATGAAACTGACATAACGCAACAGATTGATGGTATTCCAATTGGTTCTCATTTGTCGAAAAAAAGATTATACACGATGCAAGAAAAATCTGAACAGGAGGCAAATGAGACTAGCATAACGCAACAGATTGATGGCATTTCATTTAATTCTAACTTTCCAAAAAAAAGACTATACTCGGAGAAACAAGAGAATTCTGAATCAGAGGCAAATGAAACTGTTATAACGCAACAGCTTGATGATATTTCGTTAAGTTCTTCACTTTATAAAAAGGTTCGCCATACATAGTATTTAATAGTAAACATTCTTTGTTTTTCCGAACATTGTGTTACTGTGACATAATTTAAGCTGTAATCAAGTATAAATTTTTAATACTATAACGAAACCGTAAATTATATTATAAACATAAGTTGTAAAGTAGTTTGTAACGATACAGTAAACCACACTCTTACAGTTAATTGAATCAAAAATTGCCTATTACGACAGAAAACACTACCTAGTATATATGTGATTGTACATTTTGCATAATTTGTCATTTTATTAAAAGTGAGGCCAACTTATTTTATGATGTTAATTTTCATGCTTTTCTAGTGGTTCATCCTTTCTGCAATTCATCCACGATTATCGTATTTAGGGATCGTCTAAAGCGGAGTAGTCTTGGACGACATTACGGCATTAAGAAATTTATATTTATAATCACGTGATATTACTCCCGTCGCTGCATTTACCCCAGTATCACCGTCACTTTTTCCACCCCCTGGCCGGAATTACGCGACTCGGCCGGCATTAAGAAATTAACTATGTGACGAATAATAGGTGACATTTATGGTCACGGATAGAAAAAGTACTGGGGGAAGCTCCCGTCGCGCTCTTTTAAAGTAAATACCGTAATACGAAAATATTATTTATAATGGTGCTTATTTTTTTTTGTTGATTGTTTCACTACACTATTTATTTATATCTTTCACGTTTTCACCGTGTTATTAACCATGTTATTCATGAGATAAATCTAGAGCAACTGAGCAAGCATAATGCTATTGCATCATAAACTTTCGCACATTAAAATATGTACGTACTGTATCGAAAATCCAAAAGTAAAATTGAACTTTCCATTGCGGCGGATTTATGAAATTAGACAAAACCCCTGCTGCTGCCCTCGGGAATGGGGATTGACATATAGAAACATTAAGCATTTTCCCCCAAAAAATGTCAAATAATGATGCGCCCTCGACACTGGAAAAATTGGTTAGGTATTGGAAGAATTGGTTAGACGCAAGAATTGGGGTACAAAAAAATTTTCTGGGGTTCATTTTTAACTTTTCATTAATAAATTTGGTGACTTAATACTGTCAAATATTTATTTGATTTGACATGACGGACAAATTTTGGGGTATTTTATAAACACGCCATGATGCAATTATCGAAACGTATAATTAATTAAAATTTAAATCATTTTCACTTCCATTTATATTTTCTATACCAAGTCCGGAGCGTAGAAATGATAAACCACGTGATAAGTAAACATGTGATCCATGCATGATGAATTTACGATATCTTTAAAAAAATAAAACAACTTATATACGTAATAATTAAAAAATATGGCAAATTTAACAAATAGATCTTGGTTACTTGAATCTTTAAAAACAATTTAATAGGTTCGTACAGATGTTTGATGTAATTGTTATTCGCTAAATCAGTTGTAAACAAATTGATTATTCACTTAATACTAGTCATGCAGGTCAATATTTAAGAATCCAAGGTCAACTACAAAAATGAACAATCAAGCTATTAATCTTGAGACACTTCAAGGGCAAAATAAATAAAGAGGGAGACTAAGTTTTTTTTTTTAAATTGACGGAGGAGTTTTATTTTATATGTAATTTTATATGTAAGACGCGATATATTTCTCTTTTGATACAAGATTTCATTTTTTAATATGTAATACGTGACCGTGTGCTGTTTCTTATAACTGAATAGATGAGAAGCCAACCATCTATCGACTCAAACGGTGGCAACAGGACGTTTGTGTCACCGAGTCAGAATTATATAGTCTTTCGATTCGCTCTGGACTAATAAATAACCCTAAATGATCTGTCTAATGAGAAATTCTGTATACTAGGAAGTAGAAACCGATAATTTATATTGAGCTCAAATTGTTAATTTACATGGTGATATTACCATTCCCTATAAAAAAAAATGTCCGGAAATTGTCGTCGAAAATGTCGAAGGGGAGGCCCAGTGTCGGATTTTCGTCCTGGGTTCAACACCTTATAGTCAATAGTTTCTGTAATGTGTACTTCTTTTTCGTTCGTCGAAAATGTCCAGAAAATGTCCGTCTATCCGGAAAATGTCTAGAAAATGTCCGAAATATTGCAATATTCCGGACATTAGGGTTCGGGTCAAATGTCCAGAAAATGTCTGGAATATTGCAATATTTCGGACATTTTCCGGATAGGACATTCTTTTTTTATAGGGATTCTATAGGACCTCAGAAAATACATTAAAAGGTAAGATCTTGTTTTATCGTAAATTATATTATTCATTTACCCTATGAAAAAGAACATTCTATGAAGTAAAATTTTACAATGCCATTTACAAAATAACTTGATTTATCTTTTAGAAAATATAGTTTTGTTTAAAAAACAATTCAAACTAAAATGAAAGGAATTTCCAATTCTTTATACTGACGTTCAAATTAGGGTCATAAATGTTTTCTGCATATAGGATAACAGAATCCAAAATTAACTGTCAAATAAAAAATGCTGGTTTAAAATATACTTTTAGTTAAAAGTAAGAAGCCATTTCTTTCATAAATTTTTTTATCAAGTTGAATTGGCACCTAAATAAATTTAAATTGTTAAAATTTTACTTAAAAATATAATTTTTACTTGTTTCAACTTTCAAGTAATGTTCATCATATTTTTGGTATATAAATCATTAATTCTCTATTGTATTCTTTCATTAAGTATAATTTTATTTTTGTAATCGTAAAATCAATTTTATTGCCAAATTTCGCCGATCACAGTAATTCGCGACAATAATAATGCTGATAATCCTTTTTACTACTAAACTTTTTTGTCAATGGATCCAGATGATGAAGTGAATTATTGATAATTGATTTGACTTAATAGAGCAGGAGAGCAATTTGATGGAAAATTTTATGTCATGATTTGAAAAATCATCTCACACCAATCAGCGAATAGGATTAAATGTCTAATGGTATTCAAAGAGGGCTAAAATTTTAGTGATATATTTACTACACATTATTTTTGTAAATTTAGTTAATATCCAATGAATAATTAACATCTAAAGTATTTCTAACAATTTTCACATATTTTTATTATAATATTTTGAATATTTTGCTATTTTAAGCATAAAAAGCTTCAACTATATCTAGTCAAAATATTAAACTATATGAAAAATAATAAAAGCAAAAAATTCCGGTAAATATTTATATATTCTGTTTTTCGAAGGCAAACATGAATTTTAAAAATCATTTATTTAACTGTCACTGAATGTGAGAAGCTGGAATTTTATTGATATACTTTTAAAGAACATATTTGCCATTATTCGTTCTTGATTTCTATATATCTTTTCTGTAATAATTAAGAAATAAGTCCCTAGAATATGAATCATTTTTGTACTGTAGTATGTTGTGGTTCTACCTACCCGGGCAGCATAAAATATTTCCAATGATGGAAAGTCAACATAAGAAATCTAAGAACTAAAATTGCATTTGAAAATAAAAATAATTTCAGAGTTAAATGATAATTATTATTTAGAAATTGTATAATGACTCCGACATTATATATTTTGAATTCTTTACCCAAAAGTGATGATTTATTAATCTCTTCAAGTATAATAAATTCACAAAAAAAAACTAAAAACTTAAGTATAATGATTTTCTTTTAAATCATTCACTACGTGTTTCGTTATGCAATCTTGTCAGATTGATTTGAATAACGAGCTCGAAGGAAAAATAGATTATACTTGACACAAGAAATATCCGAATATGAGACAAATGAGATTAGCATAACGCAACAGATTGATAGTATTTCACTAAGTACTTCACTTTGTAAAATGGTTCACCACATATACTGTACTTAGTGTACTAGTATCGTTATCAATTTACGATCTTATAGTATTAATATCTTGCTGATATTAGGTAATATCTGTCATTACCCTTACAATAATTAGCAATCTTTCGTGTCTCAAAAAAAAGTGATGGATAGTCATGTATAATTCATAGTAATTCATGTTAAGTCTAAATTTATAATGATCTATATAAGTAAATGTATATTTTGCACATTTGTCAATTTTAAATATATTTAGAAATGAAAATTCTATACATCTTTAAGGCGGAATTGTGCTGATATTATCGTTGATGTTTTATGTATTTTTAGCGTTTCACAGCCTAACACCCTCTTTACATTTAGCGTGAATAAAAAAGTACACACATATAATGATCTATCTTATGAAATACGTAATTAACGTGTGATATGCAGTACAAATAAATTCCGTAGTTAAAAAATACACACCCATTATAAAAAAATTAAATACTTTCGAAATTTAGGTTAATTATTTAATTATAATAACGTTATTTCTTTATAGAGCAAAGTATTAATCATAATACTATTGCATTGTTGTTACAAGATCCTTTGCATACCAAATATGTACGTACCGTAAAATCAATGAAAAATGATATTAAAAATTCAATGTGTATATCTATCATCTGATTCCGTCTCCGAAAATTTTTTATGGGATTCAATATGTTTATGCTTATGTATAGAGCTACTGTTTTCTACATATATTCAAATTTAGAACATAACGTACAGGATAACAAAGTCAAAAATCACTGATTAACTGTCAAATAAATAATTAAAAAGTAACAAACATATTTTTTCATAATAGTTCGTCCTTACTACACTGAAAAATGATGGTTCTAAATATAAGTTTTGACTATTTATTATTTAATAGATACGTCTTTATTAATCGCCATCGTCGCCTCTGTCTTCTCGTTACTTTTGTCGTCGCAGACTGTACAATGACCTTAAATCTTGCTATGAATTTTTCCATTTTTATCCGAGATCCTTACCATCTATTCCATAAGCTTCTCTTTTGTTTATCATATAATATAAAATACAGTATTATACCTTAAGTGGTGAAATCACAATTTTTTTCATGGATCACAGAAAAATCGCAAAAAATTACATTGAAGAAAAATAGGAAACGTACATAAGGAAAGTTATTCTTTAATCTAGTAGTATTCTAATAATTATTTTATTATTTATTTAATAAATTATATTTAACTGCATCATATTATAATTTAATATATTGCTTTTACATGCATGATTATTTTTGTATAATTCAAATGCTATAACTTTATTCTTTTTAGTTTATATTCCATTTTGATAACAATATACAAGGTCACGTGTTGCGTAACTCGAACCTTTTACAGTTGCTTTTTAATTCAAATTCTGATTCAATTATTTATAATGCCTAATCCATAGGAATCGCATTCTTCAAGGACATATATTGCATCAATCTGACCTTTTTCAGCTGCTTCTTTATATAATTTAAATGCTTTAATTTTATTCTTTTCAGTTCCTATTCCATAATAATAACATTCTCCAAGATCATACATTGCATCAATCTGGCCTTTACTAGCTGCTGCTTTGTATGATTCAAATGCTTCAATTTCATTCTTTTCAGTCCCTATTCCATATTGATAACAATATCCAAGATCATAAATTGCATCAATCTGGCCTTTTTCAGCTGCTTCTTCATATGATTCAAATGCTTTTATTTTATTCTTTTCAGTTCCTATTCCATAATAATAACATTCTCCAAGTTCATATATCGCAATAATCTGGCCTTTATCAGCTGCTGCTTTGTATGATTCAAATGCTTTGATTTCATCATTTACAGTTCCTATTCCATATTTATAGCATTCTCCAAGTTCATATATTGCATTAATTTGGCCTTTTTCAGCTGCTTTTTTGTATAATTTAAATGCCTTGATTTCGTTTTCTTCAGTTCCAATTCCATAATAATGGCATTTTCCAAGTTCATATATTGCATCAATCTGACCTTTTTTAGCTGCTTCTTTGTATAATTTAAATGCTTTGACTTTATTCTCTTCAGTTCCTATTCCATAATAATAGCATTCCCCAAGTTCATAAATTGCATTAATTCGACCTTTTTCAGCAGCTTCTTTATATGATTCAAATATTTTAATTTCATTTTCTTCAGTTCCTATTCCATAATAATAGCATTTTCCAAGTTCATATATTGCGTCAGTTTGACCTTTTTTAGCTGCTTCTTTATATGATTCAAATGCTCTAATTTCACTTTTTTTAGTTCCTATTCCATATTGATAACAATTTCCAAGATTATATATTGCATCTACCTGACCTTTTTCAGCTGCTTTTTTGTATGATTCAAATGCTTTTATTTTATTCTTTTCAGTTCCTATCCCATAATAATAGCATATTCCAAGTTCATACATTGCATTAATCTGACCATTTTCAGCAGCAGCTTTATATGATTCAAATGCTTTAATTTCATTCTTTTTGGTTCCTATTCCATAATAATAACATTCTCCAAGTTCATATATTGCATTAATCTGTCCTTTATCGGCTGCTTCTTTATATATTTCAAATGCTTTAGTTTCATTTTTTTCAGTTCCTATCCCATTTTGATAGCAATATCCAAGATCATGAATTGCATTGATCTGACCTTTCTCAGCCGCTACTTTGTATAATTCAAATGCTTTGTTTTCGTTTTTATCAGTTCCTATCCCATAATAAAAGCACTTTCCAAGTTCATTTATTGCATCAGACTGACCTTTTTCAGCTGCTTCTTGATATAATTCAAATGCTTTAATTTCATTCTTTTCAGTTCCAATTCCATAATAATGGCATATTCCAAGTTCATATATTGCATTAATCTGCCCTTTTTTGGCTGCTTCTTGATATAATTCAAATGCTTTAATTTCATTTTTTTCAGTTCCTATTCCATAATAATGGCATATTCCAAGTTCATATATTGCATTAATCTGTCCTTTATCAACTGCTTCTTTATATAATTCAAATGCTTTAAGTTCATTTTTTTCGGTTCCTATTCCATTTTCATAACAATACCCAAGATCATTTATTGCATTTATTTGACCTTTTTCAGCTGCATTTTTGTATAATTCAAATGCTTTTATTTCATTTTTTTCAGTTCCTATTTCAAATTGATAAAAATCTGCCAAGATAAATATGTTGTTTAACTAATTGAATATAATCATCTTTATAAGTTCCTTTTTGAATGGCATCATCATATAGTAAAAATAATTCGTTAATTATGATTTTATATTCATTTAAATCAATACTGGTTGTGAAATTTTCATCGGTTTTCATTTCATTATATTCTTCCACTAATTTATTATATTTTGTTTGTAATGAATAGTAATTAATACTTGAACTTAATAAATTATTATCGTTAACACTGTTATCATCATTAATTACTGTATCATTTTCAAAAATGCTTATGGTTTTCTCATAAATTTTTATTTCATTTGTATTCAAATTAATTAATTCTAGATCAGAAACTACTTGCTGTATATCTGGTCTATCATCTGGGTTATTTTGCCAACATTCTAGGAAAGTATTTTAAAAATTTGGTGTATCAGAAGTCGGAATTTCTCTTTTTCCATTTGGGATTTCTGAAATTAATGTTAGTTTTTCAATATGCCCACTATAGGATTTAAATGGTATTTGACCAGATGATATTTCCCATAGAAGTACGCCAATACTGTATACATCTGATTTTTTATTTGCTTTATAGTTTTTACCATTATCTGTTCTTTGTTTGAAAAGTTGTGGATCAATATAAGGAATCATTCCCAAAATATCATTATTTGATGATACTTCTGCTATTCTACGTGAAAGTCCAAAGTCTGCTAATTTTATTGTATTTTGATGAACTAATACATTTTTAGAATGCTATTAAATAAAATTATTATTTTAGTACATGCGGTATTAAAGGTGGTTAAATAAGTGATTTTTCAAAAGACTAGTGAATTACTTACTAGGTCACGATGAATAATATCTTTTTGATGTATACATGAGACCGCTTTAGCAATTTGAATAGCAAACCTTAATTTAAAATTCCAATCTAATTTATTAAAATTATTTTCTAAATAATTTCTCAATGTACTGCCATCTGCATATTCAAGAATAAGTAGATAGTCTGAATCTATGTTATTTAATGAGATAATTAATTATTAAATCTGCGGGTTTTTAAAAATTAAGTTAAACGTAAAGTAATACTTACTTTTCCTTTTAGTAATCCCAAAAAATTGAGTAATATTTTTGTGAAAATTAACCTTACATAATAATTTTACCTAAAAAGAAAAGACCAATATTTTTTTTAATTCTAATTGGAAATATTAATAGTTAATAATTTTATATACCTCATTAACAATTTCTTTCATAACACTTTTATTAAATTCAAAAGACTTTAGTGCAACAACAGTATCTCGACTTTCCCAAGTAGCCTTATAAACTTTACCAAATGCTCCAGAACCTATATGTTGAATATTTTGAAATTCATTGTAATCATGATGATTAATATAACCATTGGTAATGCCATCCTCAATCCATTGAGCCCATTCGTTAGTATTAGCAAATTTACTATTGGAGCTGTGTGTCATTTTCTAAAGGATGAAATTTAAGGATTTTTTTATGAGAACCCTTAATATACGAACCCTTGAATGCAAAATGCTGCATGAAATGTTTCACACGGCGTTTCGAATCATATGATATCACGTGCTCCGTTTGTCGATCTTTTAACTATACAGCGAAGATTAATTTAAAAACGGAGCCGCATTCCTGATTGCCGATCATCCGGACCAGGTTTCATAGCAGAAAATCCCATGGAATTCCACGTCGATCTACTCCTGAGCCGGGTCCGGATCACGTTGCGGCTAATTATTTTGGTTAACCACACCATTAAATAAACTTTCTTTAAATAATAATACGAAATACTTTGAAAAATATAATAATCGTAATTATTAGTTGTTGATAAACATTGTAGTAGTGTTTCTCTACTAATTAAAATTTGTAATTTTTTTTAATAACGCCAAATAAACTTAATTTAGTGGTTAAAACTTTTGTAAACGACTCAGCAACACGGTTTTTGATTTATTTTTTTCAAAAATTTCACGTTTCTTTTTAATTCACTTTTATTGAAAAATCGCTGAAACAACATCCCCAAACGACATAGACATACGAAAACGTATATCCATATCAAAATAAATAACAATTCCTTAGACTAAAGACAGGGAAAAAGCAAAATCGCAAAAAACAGTGCTATACTTAAGCGGTATAAAGGCATTAATTACTATTAGGACAGATTAATCCTCTCCCCAGTAAACTAAGGTAAAACCTTCCTTTGACGAAATCTTCGGTCGTTTATAGCTCTCACGTAAAAACATCCGCTCGCACCATCACATGTATGCCTTGGTGTGATTGACCACCTCAATGTTGTCAATGCCTCGCTTACCACGGTAAGCCACATTTTGTAACAAAATTGAACCGACCAGATATGAGAACCAATGTATCCTAATAACATTTTTTTTTCTTAAAAAAAAAAAAAAAATTTAGTTAGTTTATTAACGTGAATGATAGTAAATGATATTCTTTTTAATAGAGCAGGAGAGCAATTGGGAAAATTTTTACATCATGATTTGCCAATTTAATCTTCATAATTTCCCCCTAACTTTGTTTGATCATTAATCTTTTGTAAAGCCTTAACACTTTTACATCCTATAACATCTTTATCATGCACCTTCCTAATTTTTTTATTCAACTTTTCTGCTATTGACTTAACACCGTGCTATTCTATATATATATAACCTGGATTATTACACTGTTCCATAAATATACTATCTCTTAGTTGTTCATTTTTTCCACCTCATTATATTTATAGCTTTTTTTAACAAAATTATATCCGAATTAATTATGACACATTATTATTAATACTAACACCTTCTGTTTCTGATAAATGGCAATGACTGAACTTCCTAGTAAATTTTATTGTTACACATATTTTATACACCCATTTTAAATGTAATTATAACGGAATCCAGAAATGTAAAACTCATAATAGTAAAATTTTCCTATAAAAATCTGAAATATTTGAAATAATAAAATATTACATCATTTTTTTTAAAAAAAGACAAATCTGTATTTATTTATTTTGTATAAAATATATTTATGGAAAACTTTCTTTTAGAGGAATATGTTAGTTGCTTTCAATGAATTTAATCTTCAAGTATTTATTTGCGTGAGTAGTATGGTATCTTATTATCAGTTTACCGTGTATATGTACTGTTAAATAACTTTGAATCAAGTACAATGAAAAGTTTTTCTGCACATAAACAAAAAGAATTAAATTGTGATACTAATATTTGTTAATAAAATTATTAGTTGGGAAGAGTAATTTTATAGGAATGGATTAGTGTCTATTATAATTTATAATGAATTAAATATGATTAATATATTTATAAGGAACTCTTCAGATTATTTATATATTCTTTTAAGTCTTTTAAGTCGTTTCGTGTTATACGAATGTAAGGGTTAAGTGATGAATTGTTTTACCAAAAAAAGTAAGTTTAGCATCACAGTTAATTCGAGAGTACATCGAAATTATGATGACAAATTGGTAGTACATCAAGCTAAATAAAGCTTATAAAGCTTTATTGACGTAGAACAAATTTTCTAAAGATTCTTTCCATGCATGATTGCAGATCATCAACATATATGATTTTAGAAATCGTACTATTTCCGACATGGAATATTCGTTTTATTATTTTTACTATAAAATATAAATATCGCCACAATATACAATTTTGATTTAATCTCTATAAACTACTTTAAATATAACATTATGAACAAAGATAATAATTTATTTGACCCTACATCGCAACTAAAATCTAGCCCCATACCTATTTTATTTATTCCTTTTAAAAACAATGAGAATGAATGCAATTATTGTGGAAATAAATATTCCAGGACACTTAGATTTGAACAAAAATATTGTAAAAAGTGTTTGTTTTCGTATATTCAACAAACAACAGGCAATAACGCATGCTTGGACATATGTATAATTAACCAGTATATGTGGGATATATATTATTATACAACAAACATTCAAGAATGGAGCGAAAGTCGTTCTGAGATTTTATACTTTAAACAAGTAATCAATAAGTATTGCAGTAAAACAGACTGTGAATCATATGAATTATATGAAACATATGGGCCGATTTGTCTCACATCACTAATTAAAAAAAGTGATAAATGTGAATTTGATCGACATGTCAATATACGAAAATAGTGAAAATAGTGATAATATCAAATAATGCATGATGACGTATATTCTGATTTCGCTTTTAAGCCAATTGTCAAAGACTTCGCACGCTTGCAAAACTTGATTTCGCAATGTTAAAACCTGTCGGGAATTGGTTGGGAATTGGTTTTTTTTGGAAGGAATTTATTTTTTTTGGAAATGGTAAGTGGTATTGTAAAATTATTTAATTTAAATATTAGAAAGGTTATTTGGTAAAATGGCAAAAATAACTCTTATTATGTTAGAAAAAAAAACAAAAATAATATATATCCTATATTTTTCAGATAGCATTGAAAGGTTCTAAAAAAAATCTTTTTATTATTGTAATTTTAATTCTTATTTATTTTATTACAGGTTTTATAGGACGTTTTGTGTTATTTTATTACTTCCATGATGAGATTATGTACCGAATCTTTAAGGGTTATAGCTATAGATAAACATGCTGAGTTTAGACAATTTTAGTATTATTAGAAAGAGTCTTGTTTGTCCTCTTAGAGCATTAAAAATTATTTAAAATTGGATCATAAGAAGCTTGGATAATAATTTTTGAGCATATTATAACATTTATTTATGGTTTTCGTGATTTCTCAGTCTTCTGTAATTCATTTTGAACAATTTTACTTTATAATAACAGATATAATGGTTGTTTTCAAGTGGTTTATAAAATAATTCTATTTATTATGAAATTTGTGTGATTAAAATTATAAAATTTTTCTTTTTGAATTCTTTTAACGAAATTTTTTTTTAAAGTCCGTATTTATTGATCACCACGCACGTGAAATTTGACCAATAAACGGACTTTAGCTATTGTGATAAATGTGACAATGATCGACAGCCCACAGGTGACATAATTGAAGTGAGACAAATCGGCCCATATGTAAAGATGCATTAGGTATGGGGATATCACTAGGTTCCTCATCCAGTTACCACTGTAAGGAGGGAGATGAGCGCAATTCCAGGGATGAGAGGGCCAAGGAGGGTGGTTGGAGCACAGACCAGAGTTAGAATGGGAGGTAGAACAAGTACAGGATGGATTATGAGAGGATGGGTGCAAATTCAGGCCAGAAGGATGGGAAACCCGATTAGAGTGATATTGCACAGGTTTAAATCTTTGATATAATTTGCCTAGTTGATCATTGGTATTAGAGGAACAGCATAAGGACAAGAAGTGAAAGAGCAATTTTTCTGGCCACAGCGATAACAAAGTGAAGTGACCTCAGCAGGAGTATGCCAGGTAAGCAGGTGGTTTTAGTTTGCACAGGATTGCTCCATAGCACAAGCCATAAGTTCCTTAGAAATAAAGGAAATATATGCATACAGTTTAGGTGGAATTGCAAGACAAGGGGATATTAATAGCAGCAGCTCTTAATTCTTGAGCAAGCATTACCAAATCTCTGTCTTTCACATTCTTTGGAAGGCCAGCAAGAAGGGCAACATGAGATCAATGGGCAGCATGCATCTCAGCATCAAATTCAATAGGGACATAACCACAACACATGACCGACTAAGTGTTGGTAGAAAAACTCGTCTTAATCAGATCAAAAGAATCAAAAGTGATAATAGCATTCTGGTAAGCCTGTTTGGTAGTAATTTTACATTTGGCAATATTTCCAAAATGGGAGAAAGCACCCTGAAGGTGAATGTTCTTAATGAAAGCGGAATGTCAGTAACCAGGATAGAGTGCCAGTTTTCTTCAATACAGACATTCCAAGACCAGAGAGTACTTCAATAGGACCAGAGGTAGCATATCTAAGATCTTTTAGGTCCATAAAGCAGATTCTAATCCATTTACACTCATCTGCACTGGATATCGATGCAGATTTATTGAGTGACAGAAATGCAGAAAAGTAGTGATCAACATCATCAGTGAGTTGGCGATTGGTTTTATATTTAGCAATAACTGCTTCAACTTGATTTGGGCAGCCTCAGCCCAGAAGTAAGTAAAGAAACGGAGTTCAAGTCAGGCGTGGCTTCACGTTCAGGTGGAGTGAGAATAGTAACTTCTTTGTCTTTACCACAGCCTTGTGGTGCAGACCCTGCAGAATGATTGGCTGCATCATTACTATTAGCAGGAGCGTGTTGCAATGCATCCAAGGAGGTGTCAGGTAGTGAAGAATCACTTTCAGAGTGAGAAGTGTTAACAACGAAGCCTTGTAAAACTTGAGGAAAACCAGAAAAGGGAGAAGTAATATTAGGCGCAGAAGGAGTAGGGACAGTTGGTTCAATGTCCATAGTTTTAGTATCAGTACAAGTACATTTATTAGTATCGTTAGAAGGTTCAGGTGACGAGTCACAAGGACAGGTCTGCAGGACCTGGCTACTTATAATAAATGTCATCCACCAGTCCAAGGTAAGATTTATATGTAAAATTCTTTGCAAATCCTACTATAAAAGGAAATTTTACGTTATTGTTATGAATTTTTTCCTTTTTAATTACTTAACTAATAGAATTTAAGAAAAAAGTAAGGTAAAAGTTATTAATAAAGAGTCAATTTCCTACAGTAACCTTTATTATAAGTAAGTGAGGTCCTAGGTTTGCTGAACAGGTTGTTGAGGAAGAGAAGGAACAGGAGAGACTACAACTTCAACAACAGGAACTGAATGAGAAGGGTGATGGTTGAGACTTGGGTGATTAGCAGAACGGGCAATATTAAAGGAACTCATATTTGTATAAACTAGCGAGAAAGTTTTTGTAAAAATATAATATTTAATAAAGAGAACCAAGAAAAATTTTCTAAGTATTTTCAAAAACAAAAAATTTGGGAAAGAGTTTTTTGATTACTTGATTGAGTATTAGGTGGCAAGATAATTGCAAAAAATCATTTTAATATATATATAGCCAATCACAGGAACCTGATTTTTGGTCTTAAGTCTTAACCCCCCACCCTCTAACAAATCAGCTGATTTCTGGCACTCCCTTTACAGCTAATTGCAAAATTGTGCGACCACCTTATGATTTTTTAGTTTGAAAATTTGATATTTTTAAT